>PVKV010005530.1:16536-114098 GCA_004027835.1 Alouatta palliata | reverse complement strand
CTGACACAAGAACAGAAAATCAAACACCGCATATTCTCACTCATAGGCGGGTGTTGAGCAATGAGAACACATGGACACAGGGAAGGGAGCATCTCACACTGGGGTCATTTGGGGGGGAAAAGGGGAGGGACAGCAGGGGGTGGGGAGTTGGGGAGGGATAGCATGGGGAGAAATAACAGATATAGGTGATGGGGAGGAAGGCAGCAAATCACACTGCCATGTGTGTACCTATGTAACAATCTTGTGCGTTCTTCACATGTACCCCCAAACCTAAAATGCAATAAAAAGTATATATATATATTAAAAAAAATTATAGCTCTTTTGTGGTATGTGTGTGAAGGTGCAGAAGAATGGATTAAGGAGCACAAGATAATGCTGTTGAACTAGAGGGATGGAGGTAGAGAGTAGTGGGTAGAATAAAAATAGAATCACTGTCAACTAGGGATAGAGTGAATGTAGGGTGAAAGGAGAAAGTTATCAAGTACAATTCCAGAGTTTCTTTGTGATCTCCACTCATTTATATGTTCAACAAATGTTACTGAAGTATTAAGATGAAAACCAGACATGATGCAATTACGATGAGTTCAGTTAGGAAAAAATAAAATTGAGATACCAGTAATAAAGTCATGGAAGTAGATCCATGAATGAAAATGAAAAGTTTAAAGTATATAAGTTGTTCACATGAAGTTGGTATGTTTAAAGTTATGTGACTGGATGAGATTTTTTAGGGAGAGTGAAATAAATCTGGACCATGCCATGAAGACCCAGGTGTTTAATTAGAAAAGTGCCCAGCAAAGGAGATGGTGTAGTAGTGACCAGAGAAACAGAATAGCCACAGGAGCATGAGATGTCACAAATACCAACAGATAATGGAATTCAAACTGAGAGTGCTTAACTCCATTTAAATATCTCTTAATGTGAAAGGAAAATGTGTAAACTGATAAGTATCCATTTTACTTAACAACTTTGAGGTTTCCAGGTGCAAAAGCCAAACTGGAGTGGGATGATGAACAAGGTAGGGGTGGGGGTGAGAAACTGAGGCAACCAAAGAAGGCAATTGTTTTAAAGCTCTATTTCATGCTTAGATATTTGTTGTACCACACATTTTTCACTAAATCTGGTCTTGATTTAATATTCTATATTATTGTTTTAGTGGCTTAATTTTGCTTTCTATCTTAATTTTTATTTATAGTAGTTTAGTTCCTTAAGTAAAAATAAGTTCCTGGTGGTAGAATTGCATACTTAATTTATTTGAATCTTTCACTATACTTATATTTTGTGGATTCTACATAACGAATAGATATGAATGAATATAAGAATAAATAGTAAAGGAAGAAAGAACCCAAGAGAATGAGAAACATTAGTAAACTTAGCATAGGAGATACAGTCTCTTTTGCTAGGACTAGTTTTAGATTTTGACACTCCTCAGATACCTCTTCCCTTACAGAGATTTGTGGGAAATTTCCCAGTATGTTCAACATAACACATGATCTATAGAGTTGATTTCTTAGAGAATTCATTTTCTACCTACGCTAGTACCTGCCAATTTGTCCTGATGTTAGAGAGATAACTGCCACCTCTGTTACCATCATTTGGATTCACCTTAGCCTTTTAATTCCTACATCCAGACCTTCCAACATAGTCTCTATTGAAAACACAGAAGACATCACCTGTGTAGATACAGAAGACTTACTCCTTCTGCTTTTAAACAACTTCAATCTGGGAATGCAGATCTATCCTAAGCCAGTATCTTGTTACCATGTCTTCCCTTTTAACTGCAGCCTATTGTAGCACAGCATAGCTAGCAAAGATCAGGCATACATATGTTTACTTTATCATCAAATGGTTACTTCTTGATCTTCATTTCTCGTAACACGGCACAAAATATCTTCCACGTACTACTCTAAGAATTTTTCTATTTATCTATCCTTTCTATCCCGTAAATATAACAGATATAACTTCTGCATATCCATTGTTCATGAGATTTGCTATTGGCACATACAATTAAATATTCCACCACGAATCTTTTGGATTTTTTGTTTTTTATATCAAATGTAGATCTTGTGTCTGTGCATTAAAATGAAAGGTGACAGGTTCTGCATGGAAATACTAAAGAGTGCTTTAGAAAATCTTGAATTGGTTGTTGCTTTTACTATTAACAATCTTTAGAATCTAGGGTAAGTCACACGGCCTGACTAGTCAGTTTCCTTATAAAATCAAGGCATTAAAATACATTAAAGTATGTCTTGAATCTTGAATTATTTAATATTAGGTCAAAAATAAAAATATATTTTCAGTGAGCAGGAAGTTAGGATCATTGATATTAATAAAAAATAATTGATGTTAATAAAATGAAAATAATTGACAATTATTTTAGATCTTAGCAACTGTAAGCTTCATCTAACTCTCATTATATTTTCTGCTTTGTTGATTTTTTTTTCTATTTAAAAATCAATTTTAGATCTTTTTAAGGATGACTAACTTTGAAGCTTGTGGCCCATCTGTTTTCTCTTTGTTAGCAGACTTTTTGAGGCTACTCTGAGTTTGTAAAGAATATGATTTGCTTTGATAACGCAGTTTTACAAAAAACAAAATAGCCTTAGAATTTTTTTTAACACTCTATAGTAAGTGTTTCTAACACTCATAAACTCATCATAAGTAGGAAAAAAAATGGTTGGCTATTTGAAAAATTGCTATTATTAAATAAACCTCTTATCTCCAAGGCTCAACTCTTTGTTCAGCAAAAGAATATATTTTTGAAATTCTATGCTTCTTTAAAAATTGATTCTAATTTGTATGTAATGATATTCTGACCATAACTTTTTGTACTATAATTAATTCCCTGCTGTGTCTTATTCCTTATATGATACGAAAGAATTTCAAAAAATTAGGTGGATATTGCTTCATTGCAATTCCCAGCCATACTGTATATTTTAAATTTCTATACACGTTAGCAATATTCTTTTGATGTTTTAAATTCTTTGAAGGACTTTTAAGTAATATTATATTCACCAAGCTATCGTGCAGAAAACACAAGTTCTCATTCTTTGTCACGTCACTGCCTTGTATATGTCCCCTGAATTTCCTTAACGACATTTGTTCTACCCAAAATTTTGCACGTTGCTGAAAGAAAACATAACCTACATCAATTATTAAATCAATCATAAGAGCCTCAGATTTCCGTGCATATAAATGCCTTTGAAGTAAGGCATTCCAAACCAATCTTAATGTACATTTACGAGAATTGGAATAGTTTGTATTAAAGTCATTTGTATGTATTGTTTGTAGTATCCTCCAAAATGTGCCATGTATTTAGTAATATATTATCTTTATCAGTGGGTCAAGCTTATTTCTAAAAGTAGTTTGCATTACATTGTACTGACATAAAACAGCAGATTAACATTGTGAAATGCTGTATTTTTATTTCACTTTGTTGCTCATATTATCTCTTAGATTAGGTAAATATGTTACTTTTCGAAGTTTTTAAGCAAAGCATGCAGGGTAAAATTACTTGTAAGATAAAATCATTTAACCAAGAAATTTAAGGCTCACATTATTCAATCATGGTAATAAGGACTAAAAAAAGAGGGATGAACAATAAATTAGAGTCAATTTAATTATATATAGTATATTTATTTATTCATTTATTAGACTCCAGAAATATTCTACCTCATAAAGTCATAGCGATTGGCTATAAAGACTGTGAATTATTCACATGAGACATTATGTGAATCTAATGATTTTTTTGAGATTATTTATTGAATACTACTCTCATTCAAGAAGGATTTTACGTAATATGCGGTAGGTGTTGTGCAGCAGGGTGTCTAGATAAGAGGCTCATTTTTTATGTTTTGCTATGCTAAGCCACTATAATTGTTCACTCTTGTGCATTCCTATGCAACAGAAAATTATTTTCTACTCCTTCCCCTAAGGCATATAAATTTAAGTTAAATCTTTAACTCATTCTTTCATTTAGAAATCACGTATTTCTGGAATACCAGTTGTGCAGAATGTAGATTTCTTCTGAATTGAGTCCTTAATCACACTGCTGTTATTGCTTTTATAAGCCATAATTGTCTGAAATTCTCATTTAAATCACCTTTTAACTAAGGAGAATTACCGACACAGAATGGGTGATCACACACACATACACACTCTCACACATACATTAGTGTTAAAGACAACTTATTGTTCTACGGATTTGGTTCTGCCCAGAGTTCATTTACTCTAATTATAAACAGAACAATCAAAACATATGCCTGGTGGCTTCTGGGAAAACTGTTGTATGTTTTAACTTTCCCTTTGAAGAAAGAGAGGTGCTGTGATTTTACCCTCTTGGGAGCTCTGATGGCCTTATTAGCATTCACCTTGCTTATCTCCTACATGTCTTTTAACCCTGTTTGAGTCCTAAATGCCTATCAGGAGAATTTAGTATACCGTAAAGAATTTAGGAGTGAGGCTAAGCCAGAAGAAGTAATTTAACTCTGGACAATTTGCTCCATTCCACACCTCTTGGTAACTTGTGCAATCTGGAAAAACAAAAACAACAACAACAACAAAAAAACAGATCCTGTCTGCCAGAACCTTTGGATGTTTCTTTTTGGTTTTCACTTCAGCTTATTACAGGGCTTTCTGCTTGCAAAGCATTTCTTTACACAATCTCTCTGTGGTAGAGTTCTGCTAAACCTTTAACTGAAAACAGATTCCACATCTAAGGCTACAAACAGACACAGCAACAGTGCCAAAACCTTTTGAAGAGAAATTTTACGTCTCAGTATTGACAGGAAAAGGGCAGTCTGTTATTTTTAAATGTGGTTTGAGTCTACATCGGCCCTTTAATGGTTGTACTTGAGAAAGAGGCACATTTGTGGAGTACCTGTTTACTTTAAATCAACACATTATGTCATGAAACATCAAAAGGAGTATTTATTTTTTAAGTAGTTTATAAATGCTTTGTCTATTACAATGTTGGATTTAGTAAAAGAGATAGTATTTTTAAAAATTAATAATTATAAGGGCCCAGAAGAATGCCTAGAACATAGTAAGAGTCTTATGTGTTTGCAAACTAAGTAAAATGAAATTTGTAAAGGCCTAATTTCACACTCATAATGGCTATAAATGATAAAAGGAATAGAAATTTATGTGTACTTTTTTTTTTCTTGTACGTCATTGATCATCTTTATCTGTTTAGGGAAGCATTGTAATTTAGGGACGTGGTTCTCAACTGGGGGCAATTTTGCTGCCATCCCCCACCCATGCGGGACATTTAGCAATGTCTGGAGACATTTTTAATTGTCACAACTGGGTGACAGAGAGGTACCCTGGCTTCTGTAGGTACAGGCCAAGGATGTTACAAAACATCTGCAATGTACATGATGGCCCCAATAACAAGGCAGTAAGTAATACAAATTTAAACATATAGTACATAAAATGAAAATTATTTACATTTAAGATTTATTTATAAATTTCAATATTTTATTCAGTGAGTAATAATAGTCATACATGCCTTCACTGAAAGCACTTTTCTTACATGTAATTATATTTAACAGTATATAGATATGGCTTCTTGATATCACAGTATCGCATGTTTATATTATTCTGCCTTTAGGTTTCTATGTTGAAGTATTTATAATTAATCACATTAGCATATGTATTATAGAGCCTTTTCTGACATTTGTTTGTTATACTGCCTCAGCTTATGCATTCATCATTTATTTTCGGAAATAATAAAGTGATCTACTCAATCAGTCTCCACGCAACTACACCAGCATCAAATAGGTCAGTCGGTTGTTGAGTTTTTATTCTAAGGAATATCTTGCTACTACTACTGAATTACCAAAATTTATTATTTTTATAAATTAGAGATCATGACCATTGTTATTTGTAATTCAGAAGTTAAAATATTTACATAAATAGAAGATAAAGGAGTTGAGTTAAACGTATTTTGTTGCAGGTATTTTTATAGCTCTGGATTTTACCCAAAGATGTATGTACCCACCATTTATGTTTACATAATAAGATGGGGAAGCAATTAAAAATTGAAGCTATACAATATCTCTCTTTCAGTTCATTTTCTACAGTATTGGCAAAATACACTGAAGGAGATTTTTTTTCATTTGCTTTGATATCTAAAACTATAGATATAATGTCATATTGCTTTGGTAGGTCTGAAAGATCTGTTAGGTAAGTCATTTTAATAAAGAAAGTCCAGCAGATTATTTTCCAGATCATATAAATATTAAAGGAGTTCTCAGTAAATGTCAGATGCCTGTAGGACGTGTGTATTCAGCACTGAACAAGACAGGCAAAGTCCCTGCCCTTATGAAACTTGTATTCTATTTAACCTGGTGTGTTAGTCCACTCTCTTGCTGCTAATAAAGACATATTTGAGATTGGGTAATTTATAAAGGAAAGAACTTTAATTGACTCACAGTTCTGCAGGACTGGGGAGGACTTAGGAAATTTACAATCATGGTGGAAGGGGAAGCAAACACATCCTTGTTCACATGATGGTAGGAGGAAGTGCTGAGCAAAGGGGGAAAACCTCTTATGAAACTATCTGATCTCATGAGAGCTCATTCACTATCATGAGAACAGCAGCATGGGGGTAACTGCCACCCAGTCCCTACCATGACATATGGGGATTATGGTAACTACAACTCAAGATGAGATTTGGCGGGCATACAGCCAAGCTGTATCACCTGGGTACCATAATGGGTAGAGGTAAAATGTCTATTCTTGGGAATTAAATGTATAGTATTCTCATTGTATATCTTACTTACTGAACCGGCAGGTCTCATTAATCGGAAACCATTAACTTATTCAGAAGACATGTTTCTCAGTGTGAATTATCCACACAAAAGTTACTACTTAGCTTCTACTACAAGAACTGTGACCAAGAATAATTCTGATTCACTTTAACATAATTTTATATTTATCTACTTTTTCAGTTGAATTCACATTATGATGTTGATATTTTCATTAATCTTTCAATTTTCTTTAGATCCTGTTTAACATTAGTTATTTTTCTAAATGTAATACCAGTTTTCATAGCTGGCTATTAGGGATTGTTTCAAGTTTCTCTATTTCTTTAAAAACAATTCTTGTTGCAAAGCAATGTTTTGTCAAGCAGACAACATTTGCAGAAAAAAATTGTATTTTAAAGGCAATGAAAATAATCATGTGCAGAGTTCTAGTCCATGCAAGCAATTAGAATTTTGCCTGCTAACACAGGGAAACTACAAATACTTTTTATAAAAAAAAGGAAAAGGACTTCAGAAAAAATAATATAATATTATTAAACTCTCGATAATCAGTGACTGAAATATTTCTCCCCTCCCCCACGAATTCTATCATTACATCATCTAGTCTTAACAAATTTGGCCTTTTCACATTGGCATGATTATTGTATTGCTATTTTTCACTGACTCAAGTTTTTAATATAATAGAATCCCTAAATATCAGGTTTCATTTTATAATCAATGCTTTTAATCAGGTTGCAGTTGTAATGGAGTTTAAATTGCCTGTACAAGTGTGAGTTGTTTCATAGCTTCATATTTTCCTTTCTTTGAGTTATATGAAATCTTGGTGCTACATATGTTGCCAAAGAATGCTTTCAAAAGCTTACTGTACTTGGTATAACAAAAATAATTTTGTATACAGAAAGTCAAGGAAAAAATGGTATAATTTTAATATTAATGAAATAAATATTTGTCACGATCTTGCCTTCAACTCCTTGTTTGTTTCTTAAGTAAAAACCAGATGCTTTGCTAGAGAGGCAATATACCTATGTGTAAATGACACTGAATCTTTGAGAAAAATGCAAAAGGACTGTCTTTCAAATCCCAAGCAAGGCAACTGAAGACAAGATAAATTGCAATGAGAGGCTGGTGTGACTTATTAATGGATCACATGGACTAAAATAAGAGAATGTTTGTTTATTTGTTTTAAATCAACATCAGGTGTTTGTTCATTTCTTAGTGGTGTATTAAATAATAATGTGTTTTAAAATTAGTATTTTCCTCTTTTTTTCCCTTCTTTTTCTTTTTTCTTCTTTCTTTAAAAAATAAAATAAAATAAAATTAGTATTTTCTTGCGTTTGATGAAATACAGGCTATATGGTCTTGTAAAGTAATGAAAGGAAGACAAAAGCTAACAATGAACTGATTTTATTATAATGTGCACACTTGACGGATTAATCACTAGATTTTCCATCCTTTCATCCTTATTAGGAATTCTATGGATGGATAATAAGCTAGCTGCTGACAACTAAATTGCTCAGAATCTGACATAATTATATGAGTTTCAGGAAGCTTAATTCTGATTTTGAGAAATATGTGGCTAGACACATGAATTGAAAATTACCTTCAGGGGTCTCAAGTTCTTTAGAGGTGGTAAACATCAATTAACATCATGATATTGAAATTAATTTCCTCTGGGCCAAGGCAACCAAATCCACATATATGTATGGATACATATATCCCCAGATCAATCAATCTATCTATCGATCTATCTATCTATCATCCCTTCCTCCAGATCCAAATATATATGACAAAATATATTTTAATATTTTGTGTCAAGAGGATGTTTCCTTTGTATTTCTAAACATATTCCAAAACATGTAGAATAAAATATATATTTTAAACCTAGAATTTTAGAATCGGAAGGCAACTGAATGATTGTTAGGGTTTTTTAAAGATCTAAGTTCTATTGTCGTTATTTATTTCATTCATGGGCTTAGAAACTGAAGCCCAGAATAATTAATTTATTCATTTCATGTTACACAGTTCAATGGTAGCACAACCAACATTAATGTCTTTTGGCTTGAGGTTCAGTGTTCTTTCTATTAGGCCAAATTGTCCTATATTAAACACACAATAGGATAATTCACGTAGTGAAAGGTGTGGTGTACTTGCTACTTTTCCCTTTCTCTACCTCAAACAAATATACTTTCAAGACTGAAGCCTTAATTTTTCCTGTTGCTGAGAGTGTTGACAACTGATAGCTCTCAAGTATTATTCTCTCTGAAAATTTCCCTGCTAAAAACTAAAACTAAAACTAAAAAACCTACTCACCTAATACTGCAGCCCTTCCCAAAGGCTGCTAATGTCCAATAACTAGATGATGGGATATGACTCCCACCCACTTGCCTGAATTGGAGACAATTATGAAGAACCATCCGAAATTCAGACCTCCCTGTGTGATTAGTTCAGATAATTTAATTGCACACAATTTAATTTCTCCCTCTGCCTGACTCTGCTTTCTTCATTCTCCATAGTTATTAGCCTAAGAACACTCCTAATATATTTCTTACAAATATCTGTCTCAGAGTCTGTGTTCTGTGGAACCAAACTACAACAATAAATATAAAATTACTTGAATTTTCTAGAGAAAATGACTTTGCTTTTTAAAATAGAGACAAACGTGTTTAAAGTGATTAGGTTCTAAAGGATGAAATGAGCACCTCTCAAAGTAATTTCAAGGTCTGTTAGTTACATTTTATTGTTACTGTGATGACGATGATTGTTGTTGTGATTAAGATAACTACATTCCAGGTATATTAGGCAATTCAGAGTCAAGTAGATCATTAAATATTTACAATAATCCCTTATGAAGATATGGATATAAATATCTATATTTATATAATTATAAAACTTCGTTTCTCAGATGAGAAAATTGGCAACTTCGGAAACTTAAGTAACTTGCCATGTTCCCTAAACTAAAAAGTGTCTGATTCTGGTTGATTTTCCCATTAAACTTTAAGCTTCCTTAAGGTAGCATTTGGATCTTATATGAACAGCACTATTTCCCATCATGTATGCAGCACGTTGCCCTCAATGTGGTCAATAAATATGTATCACAAGAATAAATGAATCCATATATATCTGATTCTATCCATGCTATTAACCCCTGCAACAACGCAATCTCCTATGTACACTATGAGCTTTGGTGATAATGGTAGACATCAGAGAACTTAAAATAAAAAGAGAGACCAAAAAACTAACATGTCAAAACCAAACTATCCCAAATAAACATAAATGGTTGATTTAAATGTGTATTTAAAAATTGAGAATAAGAATCCCCATTCTGCTTCTTTTGAGAGTAAATCCACATGTGCTTTCTAAGTACCAGATACCATACCAGAGGAGTGCTGTGTGACTGAGTTATTTGATCCTTTTCAACATGTCTTATTAAAACTATATATTCAATTTAATATATCAAGATAATAAAAACGATCACATAAAAAGCAATGAATATTCCCTCAAAGGTAATATTAAAATAACGGAAATACAGTCTACCCTTACCATTTCTACTTCCCTAGGCAGCATCTGCTGAAATAGAAATGAAAAAGAAATGTAACCACTGGTATTATCATTATGGAGTTACTAATGTTGTTTTCATCCCCAATTTTTTCCACAATATTTCATAAGCAGCACCCATGATTTGGTCACAGATATTAAGCACAGGGTTGATTAAATAAACATGTAAGATTACAGAGATGGAGAGAAAATAAAAGATCACATTTCAAATAGGTCCAAAGCTTAGAGTATTTGAAAAGAGTCAAGAAGAAGAAAGTAAGTAGAAAAGTTCCCAAATGATGAAAATTGAACCAAAATAGTTTATTCCTTCTATCCCTAAAAAGCCTCTGAGGCATCTCTTGTGAGTCTTACAATGTATCCTTTCCACACCAAATTACCAGCCTAACTATCTCTGCTCCAAATCTAAGAAAAAGTTAAAACGGCATATTACAAGTACTGTGGGGTCTGCTGTAAGTAGCTCATCACAAAAAAGTAAATAAAGATGACTTCACAAACATCAAGACAAAACAAAGACCTGGGTAGCAAAATTCCTTCTGAAATCACCGAGTATAAGGACACCCTCAGTAGGTCTTAGTTTTATAAAAAAGAAAAGTAGGGAGATTTATTTCAGTAATAATCATTTTGAGGCATAAGCTCATATTATGTTCACTGTCTTTTTGAGCATGTATTGTATTGCTCAAATACTGCTCAAATACTCATTGTATGAGTCTGCTGCTGTTTATACTGCTCTTCTCCCTTGTCTGTTTCTCTTCATTTTCATCTTCCTTCTTTGTAGCAGCAATAAATCCTTGACATCTTACAAGCGGAACAATTAAGCCAGCCAGTCTCAGTTTTTACCTCAATGCATTTTTCTACACAAACAGTGTTCTCTTCAGGAGGAATATGGGTGCTAGCTTGTAATCTTTGCTTCTTCACAGCATGATTCAATGAGCTATGCCTTGTTTTTCTTACTAAAGTATAAAATTTTTATGAGCAAGAAGGTGGTATGTACTTGTGGACCTGACTTTGATTTAATAAATTGCATCCAAAAGTCTAAATGAACCATGTATTGAAATTTCTAGTAAGTGCTGTATTGGTCTTCTTAGGTTATTATAGTTACTTGGGTATTTTCAGTTTCTTTAATTTATTACTTATCACTTTGGTGATACAAATCATGATACTGATAATTCTATAAACTCTCTGGACATATATTTAAATAACTATAGCAGATTAAACCAGCAAAAACTAATGGCTTTATATGTTTATATTCATCACTTATTAAAATAATCTGTATTTTCATACTCTGGTATCTCTTCAGATCACAGAAATCTTTCACCTTTTACTTATTAATCTGCATTCTCAGATAAAGCTATATAATTCAAATTTAGTAAATTAAATTTAAAAAATCAAAATGCCTTTTAGAGTAAATTAACCATTTAATCACTATTTGTAGTAGTATTGCACTGGAAAATTGAATCCCATGGATAATTTTATTGATAATTTTATAAATCTCATTGAAAAATTAGGGGTTCAGACACAAATGTATAAATACCACTCTGTATCATATGTATGCTATGAAAGTTTTTTTTTTTTTATGACATCTTTTTCTTTTTGTGTCTTACCACAGGCTACATATCGAAATCGAATTGTGAGCCAAAATCTCAACACAAGGGACAGAAAAACAATGCATACTCCCACCGAGGACCGTTTTAGGTATTCGTCAGCGGACCAGACAAGCCCCTACAAAAACAAGACCTGTCAACTCCCAAGTCTATGTTTAAGTAATTTCTTGAAGGACAAGGAACTAGCAGAGGTTATCAAACATTCAAGAGGAACTTATGAAACCCTCACTTCAGAGGTTACACAGAACTTACGGGCCACCGTTGGACAGGGCTCTCTGAAGCCAACAGCTAAGACAGAAGGGCTCTCCACGTTCTTAGAGAAACCAAAGGACCAAGTTGCTATGGCCCGACAGCATTCGACCTTTACAGGCAGGCTTGGACAGCCACCAAGAGGGCCAATCTCTTTACACATGTACAGCAGGAAGAATGTGTTTCTCCACCACAATTTACACAGCACTGAGCTGCAGACTCTAGGCCAGCAGGATGGGTAATTTAATCACCCTATTCCTGTCTTTGGATAAGATAAAGATGGTGTTTCTCATGCATAGTTCATATTAAAATTGTCACATACTTTTTCTTGCATTTTAGTTTTAGTCATAAACAAAGACTTGTGTTGTTGGTTTTTTTTTTTCCCCAAGAGTGAAAGTTTGAGCATGGTAATTGAAGTAGGTTGAATTGCCTTGAAGACTTTACTATATATGTGTATAATAAATGGGACCATCTTGATCGTTTGTTCAGTCCATAATTTATTTATTTTTTATCTCTATCACTTACTGATATGCATTGAGGTTTCAGAAGGTAATATCAAATTGCAATCCATTCACTCTGTTAATGATGTTACTATAAAAGTAGATTTGAGGAACAATAAAGGATTTATAAGGAATTTTAAATTATATGGTTAATAGAAGGAAGAAAAAGAGCAATGTTAAAGTCTTATATTTGGCAGTATATTTATTTGAAGAATGTGGCTTGCTTGCATGTAACCTAGAGATGTGTTTGTCTCTATTACATACATTCAAGCTTATCTTGTGATACTATTAAGGGGGAAATGGCTGTTTCTTTTTCCTTTAAACATCTGGTTCATACTAGTTCACAAAGGATTTCAGACAGAGTAATTGCTAGCCAAATACAGAATGACAGCCCTGATCTTTGAAAATTTTTGCTTTTAGTTTTTGTTATTGATGCTGAAGTATCGTGACATAATACAAGGTGATAAAGTTGGTTGAATTTTGTCAAATGATGCATAAAGACTGACATGCTATATTCTTTGAGTCACTGTCATGACAATATAAGCATTTTTTCAAAATTTAAAGGATGAAATATCCTAAGAAAATCATTCTTTTTCTTTACTTTCCTTATTTTTTAAAATGTTCTTTTTTATGTAAATCCAATTTTGGTTTACACGCACCAACCCATATCTATAATTTTATGAACTGAGAAACAGAAAGTCAGTGTTTGAGTAACCAGCATGCAATATTCTGACTATGCAGAAATCTAGATTTAGAACAAAAAGTAAAGTAAATGTGAACATTGGCAATTTGATCTTAGAAAGAAACTTCTAACAGGAATATTTAAAACTCATTTGATGGCAAATATTTCTCTTTGACAAATAAGGCCCAAATATGTTATAATATGTTATATATTTATGTGCATATGAGATAGATCAATATATAAACTGATCAATGGATAATTCCATCATGTTTCATTAATAGCAGAGCAGTATCAAAGAGTAGAATTAAATCCATAAACAAATAATTTTAAAAAGACTAATAGGAATCAAGGCTGCAGTTTTCTCATAGATACCAGAGCTGGTATGTATATCCATATTAGCCATAGTCCATGCAAATTGAAACTGACATACCTACTGCATGATCTGTTTCCTTTGCATTCTCTAACAGACAGAATCTGTCAGTGTGCACAAACGAGATGAATGAAGGGAAATTGAGATAGCAATTTTAGCCTGGCATCTGACCACTTGCTTAAATTAAAGCTATGTGCAAAATGCATCTCCTATTATAAAAATGTATTTGTGCCCTGTGCTTTGGGGAAAACCCGTTAGACACCCCACCCCTGAGCTTTAATGATTGAACATTGATACATTTGCAAATTTTGATTGGAATTGATAAAGTAAGGAGTCTAGTGGATAGTTGTACTGTAATTTTGGTTTACCAAAGGAACACACATGTGCATCAAGACAGACGTTTGCCAAATGTTTTCTTTCTTTGCGTGCTTGTAATTCTACCAGAAGAGAACAATACGCACGGCAAATTGCTTGACTTAATGAGATTGCTATCTAAAGTTCCCACCATACTTCTGCAGCTGTAATATTCATTCAGATATACATTTTGGGCTGGGCAATATTTAAGAAATGATAGGAAAATAGAAAAATTATGATTATTAACTGTGGAATTCAGCTTGGTTTGTCCTAAATGTTGGCATCTGTTGCTAGAGTATTTTAAATCTGTAAATAAATAAGCATAATAAAATAATCAAGGATTTTTTCCCAGGATATGGAAGAACTATGTATCACAAATAATGTTTTTGATTTGGACTTTTGGAGTTGATAGTTTTGTTTTCCTGGAAGATAGACTTTTGAATTATGCTTTATAAAAATAATCTATTTAAAGAAGATCTGTCATTTAATAGACATTTTAAGAGATGTTTTAAACACTAGTATTTTCTTGAAAAGTCTTTTTTAAAGCTGAATCATTCAAAAGAAAACCTGGTTTAAACAGTTTGATTTTAAATGGAAGGATATTTTTTGGAAATATCATCTTAAAGCTGTTTTGTATCAGTATTTTCAGCATTGTTATAATATTATTTGTAATACTAAGTGTAACTCAGACCTGGAGAAGGTGTAAGCCCACTATGCTAATGTACATCAATAACTGTAAAACAGGGGTTCTTTGTAAGTTCCTCTTGTGTATGTATAGTAACTTATAACAATGGCATGTGGGCATTCTTTCAGTGAATTGATTTCTTTGTACTAAAATCTCTAGTTTTCTAAGACAGTTCCATGTATAAAACTGATTTATACATTTCTCCAAGGCGGTACATATCCAAAGACAGGACACTAGGGGGAAAAAGTGCTTGTTTTTCTGATGGAAACAGTAGTCTTTTCTTTTCCTTCCTTTTTCTTTAGTGCATGTGTATGTGTAGCTAAGCCTAAATAACCCTGTAAAATTTCTGCTGCAAATTGTCTCTTCTGAATTTAGAATGTGTTTTAAAGAACACTCAGGAAGAGAAATACCTTGAAGAAAAGCTGTTTCCACCTGAAATAAACTGTTCTCATTTTTATAATTATTGGAACATGCAACTGTTTCTATGAACTCAGTGATCTTTTTTCCATAAAATTATATGCTAAGAGAGTCTCCACAAAACTATGAATTCTCTCTCAAATTATTTTTGCTTCTTTGGAGCACCAAAGTCTGCTCAAATCACAACATGAAACCGTTGCTGCAATGCTGAAGATGTGAATCTACCAGTATCAATATGGTCAGGGTAAGAACCTGGAGCCACATCTTATTCAAGTTATTTTTGTTATCCAATGATTGCGATGAAAATAAAATAGTAGCCAATATTAAATATTTATAGGCATATTTGCCTAACTTAAAATGTTTACAAAGATTTTCATGATTAGTCTGGGTTTATGACCTGGGCTCTACCCCTTATATTTTCCAAGATTTAATTCTAACCCATTCTCATTATTTCCTGAATGTTGAACTCTCATTGAATTCATAGGAAATTTCCCATTTTGCTTTGTTTTCTTTGTCTTGTTTAACAGAGATAATACCCATACACCCCCCTCCAGAAAGAGGTTTTCAAAAATTATTATGATATATTTAAGATTCACATGCCCAAGATAAATGATTACATTCCATAAGCCCTCTCAAGAACTTTCTTGATAACTTAGTTGTTAATTAAACAGTAGGAACAGTTTGCTGAATGGTTAATACTATCTTTCCACATCATTCATCATTATCAAGAAATAGTAACCCATAGCAGTGGGTAACTTGAAATATTTAACAGAATCTCATAATCATAATCTAAAGTTTCACTTTCAGAACTTAACATTCTGAACAGCTATAGAAGAAGGAAGTGGTTCAAAATCTCTAAGACTCCATTGAACCACATACACATAGAGGAAAGTAGAAAAGAAAGGGGAATACATGTGAAGGTGGTATCTGTGATTGCCATCCATGTTACTGAATCACATGCCCCACGGCCAGAAGCTTTTCCCTCAGTGAGGATATTAGCTCAAATGTAGCACTCATTCATTTATACCAGGATTTTGATTGCCATCTAAGACTTGACTTTATTTAGGCATTATTATCAGGCCCTGTTACGTATTTTCATATACATATATATATTTTTGTATAAGAGATATTTCAATCACACATAATATACTTGGGAAATTTACCTCTCTTAGAGTTTAAACACTTCTTGTTTGTTTCCCATCTACTTTATCATGACAACTTTAGGCTGTAGAAGGCATAATAGAAAATACAAACTAGTTTTGGTTTTTATAAAAAGCCAATTTCAGTTAAGACTGGTCATTTTTTAAAAAAGCTGAATTACACCGTAGTATAAAAGCAAACAGTCAACTAAGCAACCAAACAAAGAAGCTCTCTTCTCTAAAATATCCATCATTGCCAAATGTTTGTTTTTGAAGTTTTGTTCTGTGCCAACTTGTTTCACCATGTTAAATTGCATACATACCCATGAACTATTTATTTACAATACATTTGATCTCGTTAAGAACCCAGTTCTATTTCCAAGGCGCATAACCCAAAACCAAAAAATTAAAAGATATCACTCTGTAGTTGAATTACCTACAGAAAAGAATGAAGGCAGTTCACTCTGTTTAAGATGTGGAGAATTTCCCACAAATAGTTTAGGTGAAATAAAGCTCATTAACTACTAGAGAGTAGTTTCCTTCCATTCGAGTAAGTGATCTAGAATATGGGATAACATGATTCTTTTTAGAGCATTTTCAGTGTAGTCTCATTAACTTCTCCAATAATATGACATACATACCTCTTCCACTTGAACATAAAATTCTAGAAGAGGAGCATCCTACGTCTGTCATTCTTTCCAAACATTACCTCTTTACTTTAGTAAACTCGGGTTGCTATAACAAAATATCATGGACTGGGGGCTTAAACAACACATTTACGTCTCACAGTTCTGGAGGCTAGGAAGTCTAAGATCAGGGTAGGGCAGAATAAATTATTGGTAAAGACCCTGCTTCTTGGATCGCATGGTGGAGAAAGAGCTCTGGTCTCTTCCTCTTCTAATATGTACAATAATTTCATCATGGCGGCCCCCCCCCATAATCTCATCTAAATGTAATTACTTACCAGAGGCCCCGACTTCAGGTACGATCACACTGCGGGTTAGGGATTCAACATATGAATTTTGGAGTGATACAAAAATTAGTTTATAGCATTCATTTTCAGGTCAGAAAGCCAATTTTTCTAATAATATACTTCAATAACTAGTTAGGTAGTTACTGTTTTACTCTTTTATAGATTAGATCAGAGATATTAGGTAATTTGCCCAAGACTCACAACTTGCATTTTTAATTAAATTGGATTTCATTTATATCATGCTTAGTAACAGAGTAGGATGTCTCCTAAGGAGGCAGACTGATTTACGCAAACATGTGCTGCCTCAATCTCCTTTACTCCTAAACTTCCATTGATATTGCTAGGGACAAAAATTTAAGCAATGATCTACCTTAGGAAATCAAAATACTATACATTGAAAAGCAGTTTTAAAACAATTATTGACATTTCGTTTAATAAATGCAGAATTTTGAGAGGATATCTCTTCTATTTCAAAGTTACCTACCAGAAAAACTGACATTCTAATTTTCTTACTTCGAAAGCAATTGGAAAAAACACTAAGAAATGATTTTATATTTTTTAAAGTAGAGGGCCAATAAATGTCTAACAAAAGGAAAGCATATAGTAAATGAAAAATGAACTAGTTATCAGATCGTCTTATATCTTTCCTTCATAGGACATTGATATAGACATCATCAAATTCCTGTTTGTATTGCCTTATACACACTTAAAAAACAAGATATTTACCAAATTGTTTTAGATATTCCTATCTAGGAACTAAAATTACAGCTTATTTAAAATTTGCTTATTCAGAAGGAATTGAAGTGAAATGAGGAACACAAATTTACTTGTCCTAAATTTTTAAATAAAATGTATTTTATTTTGTCGTAAGTTATATACACCCAAATAATGTCTGAATAAGATGTAATCCTGTCATGAAGTCTCTCTTCCAAAAAAGAATGCAAGATAATTGAATATTAACTTAGTTAGATCCTATTTTTAAGGGAAAATATATACCCTATATGATGTATTCTTAGATTTATGGGTTTGAGATTAGCATTTATATTAGGTTTTTTTAATTTGTCACCTCTAAAACTCTAAAAATTTAGTGAGAAAGATAATAAATAGAAAATCACCCTGGAAAATACAATTTTTAGCGATATTGAATGCAGTAGTATAATTTTTTGTGGCTCTTGATTTCTTAAGAATAGTGATTTTATTTAATGAAAATTTCTCAATTTGGTTAATATTCTGAAAAATGATTGATATACTTAAGCATGGTGATTAGAAAAATATGCGTATTTCCTGCTCATAATAAATTTTAAAACAACAAATTAGTTGTGTGGTACCTGACTGCTTTTGATATGACATTAATTTGTTTTGAGCTTGTCTTGATGGTAGATTGACTTACACTTGCATTCATATTGGGCATAAAGCATTGTGATTTACTTCTAGGTTCTTGAGAGTTATGACAATTGGAGAATGACAGATCAGCCACTTATTTCATAAGCTAGTTGACACAATTTATATTTCTACTTTCTTTGCCACCAGGCTTTAAAAAATTTCTGATATACTGCAAAAATGTGCAATGGTCCCTGGGGACCATTAGAAAAATATACTGCTATATATAATTTCAATAGATAATATACTATTTTTTAAAAATACTATACTATTTTTATCTTCCTTTTTAAAACTCATTACAATTCAAAATTCAAAATATATCTCACAACATTTTGACTTTGTATTTTAAGAAACCCTGTTTATCTACCCTATGTGTCTTTATCAACACACACACACACACACACACACACACACACACACACACTTGAGTTTTAAAAACCGTTAGAAAATGGATGATTCAGTACAGTTACTGAAGCGTTCAAAACAATACATGTATATGTATCCGTTTGGCATCCAAACTGGCCAATAAGAAAGAACATATAGTTAAAATGCTCCTGCAACACCTAGAAAGTACATTCCAACATCTTGTGTTTACAGGGCCTCACAACTTCAGAGTAAATGGTGTTTTCTGCAGTGCACATTGTTTTTTTTTTAAAGGGAGTTTCACTCTTGTTGCCCAGGCTGGAGTGCAATGGCGTGATCTCAACTCACTGCAACCTCCGCCTTCCGGGTTCAAGCAATACTCCTGCCTCAGCCTCCCAAGTAGCTGGGATTACCAGTGCCCGACCACACCAGGGTAATTTTTGGCATTTTTAGTAGAAATGGGTTTTACTATGTTGGCCAGGCTGGTCTTGAACTCCTGACTTCAGGCGATCCACCCACCTAGGCCTCCCAAAGTACTGGGATTACAGAGGTGAGACACCACACCTGGTGTGCAGTATACTTTTATATAATGCAATTCCAATAAGCTGAAACAGAGCATTATGGCATATTTTATAATTTATATTTAATGTGATCTTATGGTTTAAGAATCAAGCCATTTTCCTGACGATAGGAAGAATTATTTTTAATTCTAAATTGTATTTTCTATAAAGAATGGCAATAAGCATGGTATATATTTTTCTATTAAATTACTGAAGGTGTTCAACTTTAGAGTTATTTTGAAGATTTTATGAGAACTCATAAACTCTACTTCTAGAATTTTTTGTTGTTTAAAAAACCCTTTGTTTATAATTATAAGCAATAAGCAATTTTGTAGATTAGATATTTGTTTCTTACATTTCAGTCATGAAACAGTAATTTTAAAATGTTTAAAATGAAATATTGATGTATGCTGTACTTATTATTTATATATTATTTCAAATATCCTCATTTTTTAAATCTTATTTTAAGTGGCTCTTACATATCTCATTCCCTTTTATGGTTCTTCTCTAATACAGCAAATGATTTGACATTTGTAGTGATATTATCAGTAGAACAGTCATTATAGCATTAAATGTACAGAAATGACACAAGTGAATATTAGTGTTTAAGGGAGATTTAGAATTCGAATCACTTTTCAGAAGATGTTTGTGAACAGTGAAAACCAACTTTTACACAGAAAGTTATTTGAGTTATTACTTTATACAAGTGTGATGTTTGATTTAGTTTCATTTTAGGTCTGTACCTAAAATTTCACAGTAAGAAACAACATTGCTTTATTTTAAAATACTACTTATATTACACTGGTAGTCATATGACCAAAATCTAAAAGCAAATACCAAAACATACAGATGTTAAGAGGTGCTTCTGAATTCTGTGGACTCAACATTACATATTTTCTGTTAAAGAAGAGCTGGAAAGAAAGGGAAATACACAGGTAAATCCAGTCTTGAATTCTTCTGGTAAACAGTGAAAGGTGGCCATAACCTGAAAATTTGAGCTGCTATCATTTTTCAACTAAATGACTGATTTTAAAGACCCTATATTGGATATATTAGGTCAGGTGCTGGTAAAAGTTTTATCCTCATACAAACAGACCAGATGGCTTAAGAGTGGACCTGACATCTTTAAACCCAAAGAAATACCACTTAATTGGATAAAGTTGTATCATCATCTTACCAGCCATCATCAATGTTTTAAGTTTTATCTTGAGAATGTTTATCGATAAAGAGAATATGGCTCCAGCATGGGCAACATAGGGAGACCCTATCTCTATAAATAAAAAAAATAGCTGGGTATGGTGGCATATACCTGTAGTCCCTGCTACTAGAGAGGCTGAGGCAGGAGCATTGCCTGAGCCCAGGAAGTCCAGGCTGCAGTGACCGAGATCGCACGACTGCACTCCAGCCTGGGCAACAGGGTGAGATCTGGTCTCAAAAACATAAAAAGAAAAGAAAATATGACTCATTTGCAGAGGCTTTCATGTCTCCAAAAGCTACAAATTTAAATATTTTAAGCCATATATTCAAGGATTGCTGTTCATGTGGAAAGTAAAATGAAGAGTTGCATTTTTAGTCACCTAACAATAGATGTTGTCCAGTGAGATTATAACACATGTTGAAATTCAATCCCAAATTTTAATGTAAAAGTTAGAGAGCCAATTGAAAGGATTAGCAGAACACAGGAAGTTGATACAGAATATTTCCAGATCAACTGAGATAAACCAACATCTGATTATTCAGTGAGAATGACATCAAGCCATACTTTCAGACACAAGAGCTGAATATGGAGGGTTTCAGAAAAATCTTTTTGTAACAAAACCCAGAAACTGATGAAGCCATTCACATCAATGTATTCATATGACAGGTAAGCTCATTACATAGCTCTGGGCAATTACGCTGTTGCATTAACAGTAAAATTGGAGTTATTGTAAATAAGCAGTTTGGTTTCATCCTAAAGAGGCTTATACTAATCTTTCAAAGGATGTTGTACAAACACTTCTTAGAAAGGAACCATCTACCTTATTAGAAATATAGGTTCAAATGTTTATACTAGAAATCACTCCACTGTAGAAGGTGATGAAACACTTTCCCGATACTTGATGGATTGTAAGGTACTTGGAAGTGTGGTTAGAAAAGAAGAGATTTGTATCCTAGTTCTTAGAAGCAATAACATAAATTGTAGAATTATGGTCTAGTCAAACAATGTGCCCTTAAAGCAGTCACATATGTCCATTTGTGGTAGCTCTAAATCATGTTGAAAAATTAACCTGAAAATATTCTGTAATGAAGTAGTTGAAGGTAGCTTAATGTCTGAGTTCAAACTCCATCTAGCAATTTCTTATCCTGTGTGTCCTTGGGAAATTTTTATCTCCATTTTTCCCTCTGTGAAATGGGATAATAATGGAGCCCTTTATATGATTTGCATGAAGACTGAAAAATAGGGCCAGTCACAGAATAAGAATTCAGATGCTTCTTCAATCACTGACTCACTCGCCCTTCCCAGTAGGCAGGAATTCTTTGAGGTATTTGGCTTTGTCCAAGTTTATCAACTCAGGAGCACTGATGATGCTATCATAGAAAATACTGTTGAAGAGAAATCCTTAGAAAAATATCCCAAATTCTATAATCCCTGAAATTTTCTAATTCTTCATGAGTGTTTTTTTTTTTAGGATTTTATGATTCAAACACTGTTTTGATAATGGATTTGCACAAAAACTTCTGACATTTCTGTATTTTTTTTTTTAAATGAAATCTTTAGTATCAAGTTCTTTGGTTACCATATAATGTTTCACTGCTGTTTATCTTGCTGAAGACAATCTTGCTTCCAAACATGGGTAGCCTACCACATGTTTAAAACAAATGTTTCAAGATTTTACAGAGCTATTTTTTACTATGTTTTATTTCATACACACATATAAATGTTTCCTGTGCCAAAATTGCTTCATTATCTATTAAATACAAAACTCACGAGAACACTTGCTGAAGTGTCAATAACTTACTGACTTTAAAGAGTACCATATTATATAAAAATGACCAAAAGCCACTGTCTCTTAGCAGTATGTTGTGCTGTAGCTGACTAACAGAAAGGTAATATGTAATAGCAAAGATTTGGCCATCTGTATGCATTATATTGCATTTTAAAGAGGGTGTTCCAATTATATTTTTCCAATTATATTTCTTCAATAGTTCTTTAATGAGATAGAAGTCTTACAAATTACCTCTTATTAAGTTTTCTCTCCATGTGTACATGGAAATCTTAAAGCTTACATTAGTATTAATAAACTGAAATTTCCACTAAAAGTTCTGATGTTGGAAGTCTTCCTAATCTATGCTTTGAGTAGGCAAAATGACAATTGAACTTAGGATTTAAAACTAATAGGGTTGTAGTCACTCAGATGAATTATCTACACTATAAAAATCTTTCTTTTTTAAAAAATTAAGGACAATGTTAGTATTCCCGAATAAAAGCATTCTATTATGTTTATTACATTACATGAATAATCAGCTTTGTTCATGCATTTATGCAACCCACATTTATGCTGGTTACCTACCATCTGCCAAATAATGTGCTCTGCTGTTAGGGTGCAAAACAGAATGATAATTGACCTATATTTAAGTGTTTTACATATAGGCATATGTGTATATACGTATATAATACACAGTGAATAGAAGCTCTGTCTAGTACCTGAAGTAAATTTCGGTTTATTATTGTTAAGTAACAATTATTAAATATTATCACATAAATTAAATATATTATAAAATATTAATATAACAGTAATATAATGTATTACAATATATTAATATGTATCACAATATATTAATATATTAAATAATTATTATTATTTGTAATAATGCCTAACAATTACTGAGTAATGTTTTGTACATGCTAGCACTCTATTAGATACTTTACCTAGGTTTTTAAAATCTAATCTCACAAGAAGACTGTGAGTGAATATTCATTTTATTATTCCTATTTTGCCTTTGGAAACAATAAAAGTTAGAAAGTTGTACCAAGTCACACAGCCAGTAGGAGGTACAGATGACTGTTATATCAGACTGTGCTATTCTATATTAACATAGAACAGAGCAAAATTATTTCTTCCAGAGTTATTTAGAAAGATTTGTATATAATATATGCAGATAATTTATATTTGTAGTAGAATTTTAAGATGGAAAAATAGGAAGATTATAAGTTATATTAATGATACTTTACCTGCTAGCATAGAAAAATATGGACATTAAATATGGACTTTAAGACAGCAGTGAATTTCAGCTATATACATTACTGGTTACATAAACTTGGCAAAATATATCTTAAATTCTCTGACATGTAAAAATATGGCTAATAATTTCTACCATGAAAGTTACTTTAAAGATTAATTTTGATAATATATATGAAAGCACATCACAATACCTCACATGTCATTTATGATCCTTGTATTTCATTTTTTCCACTATTAATGTTCTACAAAATTAGCATGGGTTCTCAGGCAATTAGGAAAGTACATGACTTTGACAGTTCTTATGAAGCAGCCTTACCAGGCACTATATTTCCTTTTTTTATTTGGAATATCTCTATTAGTTATAAATGTCCAAGATTTTTATGGCATTCTCATACTGACTTGTGGAAGCATTTAAAAGATTTTCCAAGAAATTTGCTGGAGATAAGGTTCATAGGAGTGACAGGAGGGAGAGTGTTAGGGCTATAATTGCTGGGCCAATTCACTTGTAATTAAACCATACAACTTAATATTAAAAGGTTAGCTCTGTAGTCAGAATAATCTTATTGCAAGTTCTATTGAACTTGCAAGGAAACATTAATGTCCAAACTGTATAATTCTTCTAGAAATTTTTAGAGAACTCAAGGTTACCAAGCATATCCCATAAGATTATTGCAAATTTGTTTCTACAACTAGGTAGGAACAATACAAAAAGAGAAAGTCATAGACTCTTTTTACTAATGAATATGCAAAAATTATTCCACAGAAAGTATTAGACAACAGCACCAACATTAAACAGAATATATCATAATCATATAGGGTTCCTACCAAGAGTTCATGGATAACATAAAAAACAAATCTAATCCATAATAAAAACATTAAAGAAAAAAATCATAATTACTTCAACTGGTGTCTTAAAAAGGACTAACCCATATTTATCATAAAATCCATAGCTGACTTAGAATTGATGGAATTTGTAAGGGTTATATACTAATGACCTACTTTAAAATATGATGGATTACCTGTTCTAGTTCCAACTTATAAAGATCTTGGAAATAATCATTACAAGGGAAAGCTAAACCATCTGAAAATCAATGACTTTTCTTGGGCCCAGAGCAAGAGAACTAGGTTGCAAGGCAAACAACTCTAAAATATGGTAGGTGTCAGTCCAAAAGTGATAGCCAAGATTTCCTTACCTGGAGAAGACACCACCGAAGATATAAACTGGTAGGACCACTTAAATAGTAATTTTAATGAACTGCTGGAGTTTGATATTGAGCTAGAGTAAGAGTGAGTAACTCACAGGACCACAGTTTTGTAAGTATCCCACACTTTTGTATATTTTATCTCCAGAAAACCTACAAGGCTCTTGTGACAAAGATCCACAAATGACCTCCTCCTCTCTATAGCTAACAAAGAGGAATAATAACCATTGTAAAATATGCCCAGAGCATTCTATTTAAGAAAAGCCTACCTGCCCAGGGAAAAGACTTTACTGAAAACTTTTCCAATCTGTGGGAAAGGCATTTCTCTCAGTCCAGCTCCTTCTGGCTTTTCTGTCTCACTAAATAGTTGGAAGCTGAGACAAATTTGTGAAGCTCTTATCCTGAAACAAAGGACTGAGATTTTGTCATAAGATTTTAGAAGGCTTCTTCATTCTCACAATTTACTACTACACCAGTATATAGTGTAGTAGTATTACAATGGATTACAGCTGAAATTGCTGCAAGATTTAGAGTCTCTGAAGAGAAGTACTTAAGGAAGTGAAAGTTAACAAATGAGACAAAAAGGAGACTACAGGAATATTAAGGATCTACCTCCTATAGCTACCAAAAAAGATAAACACAGACCAACTCCTAGATAAATCAACATAAAACTTCATACTATTTTGTATAAACTGATGTAAAACCTCACACACGTACCTTAATTTTTACTGGATACATCATGTTTGGCTATGTGCAAAAAAAATTAAGCATACTTAAAGGCAAGGAAAAACATAGCCTGAAGAGACAAAGAAGATATCAGAATGAAACTCAGATATAACACATATTTTGGAATTACTGGACAACAAATTTAAAATAACTTATCAATATGTTAAGGTCTCGAATGGGATAAGTAGATAACCTTCAAGAACAGATGGATAATGTAAGCAGAGATATGGAAAATAAAAAAAAAAGTTTCAAAAGAAAATGCTAAAAATCAAACACATTGTAGCAGAAATAGAAAATGTGTTTGGTGAGCTCATCAGTAGACTGGACGTAGTCAAAGAGAGTATAAGTGAGCTCGATGGTAGGTCAGCAGGAACTTCCCAAACTGAAATGCAAGAGACAAAAAATAGAATAAATAGAAACTGAACACAACACCCAAGAACTGTGGGAAAATTTCAAAAGATATGAGATATGTGTAACACATTCAAGGAGGAAAAAGAGAAATGAAACAGGTGAGAAAGATGGCAGACTAGGAGACATTAGCCTTCATCTTCCTAGAAAAAAAAAATTAGAAAGCTATCCACAAACAAAATTAGTCCCAGGAAGGCTTAAAAATCCAATTAAAAATCTTTAGCAACACATTGGAGCAAAAAATGGACAATGGCCACATAAAAAGGATCACTGGGAAGATAAGCATACCTGAGATGTCTAGAAACAGCTAGAAACAAAGGAGGGTAGGAGCCATCCACAGCAGCCATATGGCAACTGCCACCGCAGTCCTCAGTAACCTGTTGTGGAGAGGACCCCAGCAGTCATTGCCTCTAAGGGCCTCAGCAACCCCTATGAAAGCCACAGACTCCCCACAGTTTTCACAACAGAGCTCTGTTCCAGTGGAGTGCTCTGCAGAGGACACCGGTAGCTTTAGACACTGAGGTAACCAACAATCATCACCAGCATAGACCCCCTAAAAAAGGAAGATGCTTCTGTAACACCTAACAGAAAGGAGTTATTGCAACATCAAGGGACTGGGGCGGTGCTGCCCCTCCCAATGCACACCCTGAATTCTGAAACCATGGTGGATCTGCACACAAATACCCCAGACCCCATCTCTGCAGCCACTCTATGAGTGCCTTTGCCTCAGACATCAGAGCTACTGCCAGAGTGGGCTAGCCTGCACTCTGATACCTGGAGCTCCTGTCTTACTACATATGCTCATGCTCCAGACCCCAGTTCTGAGGTCACTCTGCCCACGCCTGTGCCTCCATTTCTTGACTCTGCAGCCACTGAGAGAAGGTCTGTCTAGGACATTGGAGCCATGGCTGCAGTGGGAACTCCTGTACCCTAGACCCTGGGGACATTTTACATCTACTTGTGCACACAGTTTTAAACACAGCTGCCTAGCTGTTCCGCAAGCAACCCCACCTTGCACACCATTACGAATGACACAATGGGAATGCCTGCATCCAAAGAATTAGTACCATCACTGCCCTGGGCCCTAGAGCTGAAGTTCCTCCATGTGCATTCACCCTCCAGACCCCAGTTCTGTGGCCACACCACAGAGATCACACACCAGTAACATCACCATTCCAAGTGTGCCTGAAAACCAGACCCAGCACCAAAAGGGATCCCCTTGGCCAAAAATTCTCTTTTGGAAGAAACAAAATAAGTAGGACATCAGCAGCCGTAGACGCTGCTGCAGATATCCATGGCCTTGGCCATGGAGGACCTCTGCAAACTTTTGTTGACACAGATGAAGCTTCATGAAAAGTGCACTATTGTGCCATTGCTGAAGCAAGAACTGCTGCATCCCATTCAGCTGGCACCCTCACATTCACTCATAAGTAGGTGAAAATTGTCCATTAAATATGGAGGAGGTTACTGTTACATCAAATTTGCAGACATCAATGTAAGCAACAAGAAACATAAAAATCAAGGGAACTATAACATCACCAAAGGAGGACAATAATTTTTTAGTAATTGACTCACAGAAATGAATATCTGCAAATTGCTGAACAAAAAATTTAAAATATTTTTTAAGGAAATACAGAGAACTACAGGAGAATGCAGATAGACAACTCAACTATATCAGGAAAACAGTACTTGGAAAAAATAAGGTCAACAGAAGAGAGATAAAAAGAATCAAACAAATTCTGGAGCTAAAGAATAAATAAATGATATAAAGTGCAATAGAGAATATTAACAAGCAGAAGAAAGAGTCTGTGAAGTTAAAGACAGACCACTTTAAATTATTCAAAGGAAAAAATTGTAAGAAACAAAAATAAAGAAAACAAAAAGGGAAAAGAATGTGCAAGAATTAAGAAAATCTATAGGATATATGGAACATCATCATATGCCCCAATATACACATACTGGGAACAAGAGATAAAGGAAGAATTTAAAAAATGGCAGAAAGCTTACTTAATGAAATAACGACTGAAAATTGTCCAAATCTGAGAAGAGATATGAACATCTAGCTATATCAAACACAAATATTTATAAACAAATAAAGCCAAATATATCTTCTCTGAGACACACTGTAATCAAACTGTCAAAAATTAAAGACAAAGACAGAATTTTTGAAGCATAAAAAAAAGGAGAGATTTATCATATATAAAGGAAACTCCAGAATGCTTTCTGCCAATTTCTCAGCAAAAATCTTGCAGGCCATAAGAGAGTGGAATAAAATGTTCACACTGCAGAAGGAAAGAAACTACCAATCAGGAATACTTTATCTGGCATATCTTTTCTTCAGAAAGGAAGGATAAATAAACACTCTCCAAGACAAAAACCGAGGGAATTTATCACTACTAAACCTGCCTTATAGGATATCCTAAAGGAAGTTTTTCAAACTGAAACAAAAAGATGCTAATTGGTAAAATGAAAACTATGAAAGTATAAATATCACTGGTAAAGGTAAATATATATTCAAATTTACAATGCATTAACACTATAATTATGCTGTCTAAATTACTTTTAACTCCAGAACAAAGATTAAAAGACAAAAGTATTAAAAAATGACTCTAGGCACAATAATTTTTTAATAGAGAATATAAAAACATCTAAATCATGACATCAGAAAACAATCTAAAGTGTGAATAAAAGAGTAGATTTATGTAGGTGATAGAAGTTAATTTGTTAAAGGCTTAAAATAGACGGTTATAACTATAAAAAGGTTTTCTATAAGCTTTATGGTAACCAAAAAGCAAAACCTATAGTAGAGACACAAAAAAAAAATAAAGAGAAAGGTATCAAAGCATAGACTATAATCATAAGTCAAAAGGAAAGACAGTGAGAAAGAAAAACAAGAATAAAGGAACCACAAAAAAGAAGACACCTAAACAATAAAAATTGCGAATCTTTATCATTTTCTTTACACATAAATCGATTAAATTCTCTAGTCCAAAGACACAGAGTAAATGAATGGAGAAAAGCAAAGCAATTTCCAACTATATACTGACTACAAAGAGACTCATCTCAGCTTGAAGGACACACATAGGCTATAAGAAAAGGAATGGAGAAAGATACCTCACATAAATGGAAACAAAAAGTGAGTAGGGGTCACTATACTTACAAAAGACAAATAAGCTTTACGATAAGAGTGTGCCAAGAATTAAAGGGAAATTAAAAAAAAACACTTGATGAAAATGAAAACATTACATACAAAAATATATTGGATACATTAAAAAAACAATTGTAAGAGAGAAGTTTATAGCAATAAATTGCTACATTAAAAAAAGTAATTTATAGATTCAATATTATCCCCATTTAATTTCTTCACAGAATTGGAAAAAAACATCAAGACAGCATGGCACTGGCACCAAAACAGAAATATAGACCAATGGAACAGAACAGAGATCTCAGAAATAACATCACACATCTACAACTATCTGATCCTTGACAAACCTGACAAAAACAAGCAATGGGGAAATAATTCCCTGTTTAACAAATGGTGTTGAAAAAACTGGCTAGCCATATGCAGAAAGCTGAAACTGGATCCCTTCTTTATACCTTACACAAAAATTAACTCTATATGGATTAAAGATTTAAATGTAAGACCTAAAACCATAAAAACCCTATAAGAAAACCTAGGCAATACCGTTTAGGACATAGGCATGGGCAAGGACTTCATGACGAACACACTAAAAGCAATGGCAACAAAAGCCAAAATAGACAAATGGGATCTAATTAAACTAAAGAGCTTCTGCACAGCAAAAGAAACTATCGTCAGAGTGAACTGGCAACCAACAGAATGGGAAAAAAATTTTGCAATCTTCCCATCTGACAAAAGGCTAATATCCAGAATCTATGAAAAACTTAAAAAAATGTATAAGAAAAAAAACAAAAACCCCATCAGAAAGTGGACAAAGGATATGAAGAGACATTTCTCAAAAGAAGACATTCATGCAGCCAACAAACATATATAAAAAAGCTCATCATCAATGTTCATTAGAGAAATGCAAATCAGAACTACATTTAGATATCATCTCACATCAGTTAGAATGATCATTAAAAAATCAGAAAACAACAGATGCTGGAGAGGATATGGAGAAATGGGAACACTTTTACACTGTTGGTGTGAGTATAATTAGTTCAACCATTGTGGAAGACAGTGTGGCAATTCCTCAAGGATCTAGAGCCAGAAATACCATTTGACCCAGCAATCCCATTACTGGGTATATACCCAGATGATTATAAATCACTCTACTATGAAGACACATGCATACATATGTTCATTGCAGCACTATTCACAATAGCAAAGACTTGAAATCAACCCAAATGCCCTTCAAAGATAGACTGGATATAGAAAATGTGGTACATATCTACCATGTAATATTATGCAGCCATGAAAAGGATGAGTTCATGTCCTTTGCAGGGACATGGATTAAGCTGGGAACCATCACTCCCAGCAAACTGACATAAGAACAGAAAACCAAACACCACATGTTCTCACTCATAAGTGGGTATCGAACAATGAGAACACATGGACATGAGATGGAGGGAACATCACACACCAGGGCCTGTTGGGGAGTAGGGGGCTAAGGGAGGGATAGCAGGGGTAGGGGACAGGGTGATGGATGCAGCAAACCACTATGGCACGTGTGTAGCTACGTAACAAATCTGCACGCTCTGCACACGTACCCCAGAACTTATAATAATAATGAAGAAAAAGGAAAAAGAGAGAGATTAAATAAGCAAAATAACTTTACTCCTAAAGATACTAGGAAAAAACAGAACTAAGTCAGACCAAACTTAATGGATGGAAGAAAATAACAAAGATCAGAGTAGAAATAAATAAAATCATAATCTGAAAAACAATAGAACAGATATACCAAAGCAAGGTTAGTATTTTTTAAAAGATAAAATTAACATACCTTTAATTACTCTGAGCAAGAAAAAAATGCAAAGGCTCAGATAAAATCAGAAATGTAAAAGTAGACATTAAAAATGATACCACAGAAACACAAAAGATTATTTTAAAAAACACTGTGAACAATTATTTGGAAATAGATGGGATGACCTAGAGGAAATAAACAAATTTACAAAACTCAATTATTAAGAAATACAGAAACTTTAATAGACTAATACTAATTAAGGAGATTGAATCAATAATAAAGATTCTCACATAAAAAAGGCCTAAGACCTATGGCTTCCACCCTACAGAAGTATTCATGCTAACCTTTTCTAACTCTTCTAAAAAACTGAAGAAGAAGAAAGAGCACTTTCAAACTCATATTAAGATGCCAGTGTGATGCTGGTAACAAAGACAGACGATGACACTGCAAGAAAACTAAAGGCCAATATTGCTGATGAACATAGATAGAAAATTTCTCAATGAAATACTTGCAAACTCATAAAATGATTTGGGAAGGATTTCCTCTTTTTGTATTGTTTGAAATCGTTTCAGAAGGAATGGTACCAGTTCCTCTTTGTACATCTGGTAGAATTCAGCCTGTGAACCCAGCTGAACCTGGACTTTTTTTGGTTGGTAGGCTATTAATTGCTGTCTCAACTTCAGCCCTTATTATTGGTCTATTAAGGGTTTCAACTTCTTCCTGGTTTAGGCGTGGGAACAGAAAATCAAACACGGCATGTTCTCACTCATAGGCGGATGTTGTACAATGAGAACACAGGGACACAGGGAAGGGAGCATTACACACTGGGGTCTGTTGGCAGGGAGGGACAGCAAGGGCGGGTGATGGTAGTGGTGGGGAGGTCAGGGATGGATAACATGGGGAGAAATGCCAGACATAGGTTATAGGGGGATAGAGGGAGCAAACCACATTGCCATGTATGTACCTATGCAACAATCCTACATGATCTGCACATGTACCCCAGAACCTAAAATACAATAAAAGAAAAAGTGAAAAAAAAAAAAAAAGAAATACTTGTGAACTGAATTCAATAGGCCATTAACAGGATCACATGCTATGATTAAGTTGAGTTTATCTACAAAATGCAATGATGGTTCAACAAACAAAAATTAATAAATTTGAGCAACTACATGAACAGAATGAAGGTTAAAGTCATATGACAATCTTCATAGATGCTGAAAAGGCATTTGACAAAATTCAATATTCTTTCCTGATAAAAATTCTCAATGAATAAGGTTTTGAGAAGATATATTTCAACACAATATAGTACACATGTCACAAGCCCACAGCGAATGTAATAATAGTGAACAGCTGAAAGCTTTTCCTCTGGGATCAAAAAGAAAACAAAAGTACTCAGTCTTGCTGTGTCTATACAAACTACTACTGTAAGATCTAGCCAGAACAATTAGGTAAGAAAAAGAAATTACAGGCATCCAACTCAGAAAAAAAAAGAAAAATATCTGTTTTCATATTATATAATTTTATATGTGGAAAACCCTAAAGGTATTACCTAATAATGATTTGAACCAATAAATTAATTCAGTAAAGTTGCAGGATACAAAATCACCTTACAATTATCAATTGTGTTTCTATATACCAACAACCAACTATCTAAAAATTATGAAAAAATTCCCATCCATGATAACATCAATAATAAAATACTTCAGCATTGCTATAGTTTCAATGTTTGTTCATCCAAACCTCATGTGGAAATGTGATTCCCAGTGTTGAAGGTGGGGCCTAATGGTAGGTATTTAGGTAATGAAGGCAGAATTCCTCATGAATGGCTAAGTGACATTCTTCTAGTAATGACTGAGTTCTTCTTAGTTCCCATGAGAGCTAGCTGTTAGAAAACAAACAATCCCATCATAAAGTGGGCTAAGGACATGAATAGACAATTCTCAAAAGAAGATATATAGCCGGGCACGGTGGCTCAAGCCTGTAATCCCAGCACTTTGGGAGGCCGAGGCGGGTGGATCACGAGGTCAAGAGATCGAGACCATCCTGGTCAACATGGTGAAACCCCGTCTCTACTAAAAAATAAAAAAATTAGCTAGGCGTGGTGGTACGTGCCTGTAGTCCCAGCTACTCGGGAGGCTGAGGCAGGAGAATTGCTTGAACCCAGGAGGCGGAGGTTGCGGTGAGCCGAGATCGCGCCATTGCACTCCAGCCTGTGTAACAAGAGCGAAACTCCGTCTCAAAAAAAAAAAAAAGAAGATATATAAATGGCCAGCAAACACATAAAAAAATGTTCAGCATCACTAATGATCAGGGAAACGCAAGTCAAAACCACAATGCCATATCACCTCACTCACACAAGAATGGCCATAATCAAAAAAATCGAAAAACAGTAGATGTTAGCATGGATGAAGTGAACAGGGAACACCTCTACATTGCTGGTGGGAACATAAACTAGTATGGCCACTCTGAAAAACTGTGGGGATATTCCTTAAAGAACTAAAAGTAGAACCACCATTTGATCCAGCAGTCCCACTACTAGGTATGTATCCCTAGGAAAATAAGTCATTATTCAAAAATGATACTTGCACACAAGTTGATAGCAGCACAATTCACAACTGCAAAATCTGGAACCAACCCAAGTGCCCATCAATCATCTGCAACTAAACACCAATCAATGAGTGGATAAACTGTGGTGTGTATATACAATGTAATACTAACAGCCACATAATGGAATGAATCAACAGCATTTGCAGTGACCTGGATGAGATCGGAGACTATTATTCTAAGAGAAGTAACTCAGGAATGGAAACCCAAACATGTATGTTCTCAGTGATAAATGGGAGCTAAGCTGTGAGAACTCAAAGGCATAAGAATTATGCAATGGACTTTGGGGACTTGGGGGGAAGAGCAAGGTGGGGGTGAGGGATAAAAGACTACAGATATGGCACAGTGTATACTGCTCAGGTGATGACTGCACCAAAATTTCACAAATCACCACTAAAAGACTTACTCATGTAACCAAATACATCCCGTACACCAATAACTTATGGAACAATAAAAATTAAGAAAGAGAGTCTGGCACCTGCCTGTCTCTAGCTTCCTCTCCCACAATGTCATCTGTATATGCGCCAGCTCTCCTTTACCTTCCACCACTAATAGATTTATTCTGAAGCCTTCACCAGAAGCAGATCCTGATGCCATGCTTTTTGTATAGCCTGTAGAACCATAAGCCAAATAAATCTGTTTCTTTATAACTTACTCAGTTTCAGGTATTTCTTTAAAGCAAAAGAAAATGGACTAAGATAGGCTTAAATTTAACCAAAAAGGTTAAAAAAGTTCTGTACACTGAAAACTGTTACTGTTAGTTTATACTGATTTAATCTTCTTACTGATTACTGATTCTGTAATATTAGTTGTAATGTCTCCTCTTTCATTCTGATTTTATTTATTTGAGTTTTTTTGGGAAGACCTAGACTCAAGTAAGTCACTTTCCCAAATGCCTCATATCTTGATACTATCATCTTGAGATTTAAGTTCCTTTTAGAGTGCCAAATACATACAAACCATAGAGTATGTGGAATTTAACTAAAAGGTGAACTCAGAGAGTAGAATGATGGTTATCTAAAACTAATGATACATACTATACTTCAGATTCAAGAGGCTCACAGAACACCAAGTAGTACAAATATACTAAAAAATGTATAGCTAGATATGATATTCTTAATAAATTTAAAAGATTACTTTTTAAATAGTAGCAATAGTAACATTGTAAAAGGTGACATTTGACATGGCATTTATTGGTGAAGTATGTTGAATCATCAACCAGGATAGACAAGTTGTTAATTTTCAGTTTATTATTCAAATTTTCTTCAGCATCACGTAATATGTAATCAATATGTTGACCTATTATACTATTTGAGAAACAACTTTTCCACTCATCATACTGCATCTTATTCAATGTTTTAGTAATTATAATTTTGTATGGTGACATTATTAGTTTCACAAAAATGATGTGGCTGCTTGTTATCTGGGTGATAACTTCTGTTACTAAATACCTTGTATTTTGTGCCTTTTTATTTAATTTTTTTTCAAAAACAAAAACTTCACTGCGCTTGTTTAAATGGTAAAATAGCCCCTTTAAGAAAACATGAACAGACCAATAATGAGTAATGAGATCAAAACAGTAACTAACTTTCCTATCAAAGAAAAGCTCAGCATCTGATGGCTTCACAGCTGAATTCTGCCAAACATTTTAAAAAGAATGAATACCAATTCTACTCAAACTATTCTTAAAAGAAATGAGGCAGCAATATTTTTAAACTCATTCTATCAAGCTAGCATCATCCTCATACAAAAGTCAGTCACGTATGCAACAAAGAAAGAAAGCAACAGACTAACATCTCTGATGAACATAGATGCAAAAATCTCCACAAAATGCTAGAAAACTGAATTCAACAACATATTGAATTTAACAAAACATTTGCCACAATAAAGTGGATTTATCTCAAGGATGGAAGAGTGTTTCAACAAATGCAAATCAATAAATACAACGTATCACATTAACAGAATCAAGGACCAAAACCATATAATCATTTCAATAGTTGCTGAATGAGCATTTGACAAAATTCCACATACATTTGTGATAAAAACTCTCAACAAACTGGACACAGAAGGAAAACACTCAAAAACAAAACAAAACAAAACAAATAAAGGCCATGAATAACAAATCCACCACTAAGATCATATGGAGAAAATTAGAAACCTTTTCTCTAAGATCTGGGACAAAACAAGGATGCTCAGTTTTACTCAGATGAGTGCTGGAAGTCCTAACCAGATCAATTAGACATAAGAAAAAAATAAAGGACATCCAGATTGGACAGGAAGAACTGAAATTATCCTTGTCAACAGATGGCATAATCTTATATTTAGAAAAACCAAAGGATTCCACACACAAAAATAACAAAACCTGTTTTAACTGATAGACAAATTCAGTAAAGTTGCAGGATTCAAAATCAACATAACAGAATCAGCAGCATTTATATATGCCAACAGCTAACAATCTGAAAAGGTATTCAAGAAAGAAATCCAATTTGTAATAGCTACAAAAAATACCTAGAAATAAATTTTATAAAAGAAGTGAAAAATCCCTACAAGGAAAATTAAAACACTGATGAAAGAAATTGAGTGTCCATTTTGTGTGGACACACACACACAAAATGCAATGATATCCATGCTCATGGATTGGAATCATTAATAGTTAAAATGTCCATAATACTCAAAGTTACTTACAAATTCAATGCAAATCCTATCAAAACACCAAGAATTCTTCAAAGAAATATTTAAAAATCATCAAATTTATATGGAACTGCAAAAGACCCAGAATAACCAAAGCTATTCTCAGCAAAAAGAAGAAAGCTGATGTCATCATGCTATATGACTTCAAAATATGCTACAAATTCATTTTATTTCAAACAGCATGGTGCTCGAATAAAATCAGACACATGGCCCAGTGGAGCAGAATAGAGAACCTAGAGATAAATTTACACATTTTCAACTGACTTGTTTTTGACAAAGACATCAAAAATATATATTATGAAAAAAACAGTCCCTACAATAAATGGTGCTAGGTAAACTGCTGGATAAATATATGTAGAAGTATGAAGCTAGACCCCTATCTCTCATGATATACAAAAATCAAATCAAAATTCATTAAAGCCTTAATTCTAAGACTTGAAACTATGAAACTACCAGGAAACACTGGAAACACTTTAGGGCATTAGTCTGGGCAGAGATTTTTGGGTAAGACCTCGAAAGCACAGGTAACAAAAACAAAAATACACAAATGGGATGACATCAAGCTAAAAAGCTTCTGCACTGCCAAGGATATAATCAACAAAATGAAGAGACAACTCACGGAGTAGAAGAAAATATTTTTTAACTATCATCTGACAATGGTTTAATAACCAGAATATTTAAGGAACTCAAACATTAAGGAACTCAAACAACTCAATAGCAGAAAATAAATAATCCAAATAAAAATGGATAAAAGATCTGAGCATCCATTTCTCAAAGGAAGACATATAAATGGCTAAAAGTTATATGAGAAATGCTCTACATCACAAATCACCAGGGAAATGTAAATCAAAACCACACTGAAATATTATCTTACCTTTTTTAGAATGGCTAATATTAAAAAAGTGAAAAACTAACAGATGCTGGTGAGGATATGGAAAAAATACAACTCTTGTACACTATTGGTGGAAATGTAAGTTAGTACATTAGTGTATAGTGACTCTTATGGAAAATAGTATGGAGTTTTCTCAGAAAATAAAAATAGAAGTTTCTATGATCTAGCAATCCTACTACTGGATATTTATCCAAAGGAAAAGAAATCAATATATCAAAAAGATACCTGCACCCACATGTTTTTTGCATCACTATTGTGTTCATCAACAGATGAATGAACAATGAAAATGTGCTACATATACAAAACTGAATATAATTTAGCCATAAAAATGAATAAAAGTCTGTCATTTGCAGCAACATGAATGTAATTGGAGGTTATTGTATTAAGCTAAGTAAGGCTATCACAGAAATACATATAACACATGTTCTAACTCATATGTAGGAGCTACAAATGTGGATCTTTGTAGAGAGTTGATAGGTGGTTAACTGGCTGAGAAGGGTGGGAGAAAAGTGGGAAGAAGAGTGGTTGCTCAGTAGATGCAAAGATACAATTAGATAGAAGAAATAAACTCTATTTTTGACAATATAATAAATGGGCAACTATAGTTAACATACCTCCCCTCTAGCAAAAAGACAATTTGTTGCATAGTCAAAACTGCTGGAGGAAGGGTATTGGAATGTTCGCAACATAAAGAAGGAGTGAATGTTTGGGAAGATGAATGTCTCAACTGCCCTGGTTTGATCATTGTACAATGCATGTATATATCAAAATACCGCATGTGTCCCAGATGTACAACTATTATGCATCAATTCTAAAAAAAAAAATTAAAAAGTACTTTTAATTGTCAAATGACTGTGACTTGTGGTTAAGTGTTTTTTCTACTTAAGTCATGCTGCATTTGTATGTTGTTTCCCACACACAGCACATAATGGAATAGGACAATTTGGATTATTATCCTTTCTTATGCAATATGCACTCATAAGTTGCTTTATGAACCTGTCATAATTTGTGTATGTCCCTTATATCACTAGTGCATTGAAATGACTCAGAAGATTTTAATTCATCATTAATTTTCTAAATAAGAACTTTATTGGGATATAATTTACATACCATAAAATTCAACACTTTAAAGTATACACATCAGTGATTTTTAGTATATTCAAGAAGTTGTTCAATTATTCATTATTACATTTATCATATTTGTCCTTAGGGCAAAAAGGAAATCTTTTTCAATATCACAACACATATGTAAAAGTTACCTAATTGGACCATCAGACATATTTCAAAATACATGTTCTAATAAAACACAAAACAGAATACTGTAAAAAAAATAAAAATATAATATTAATTTAATACATTTTTAAAAATATGAAACCTTAACATATGTTTTAATTCTGACATCCAAACTAAGTTTTTGGAACATTGAGGACAGTCTAGAAGGGGGAAGATAATAAAAGCAGCACATACAACTTGCCACTTTAAAAATGAGTATTTCCCAGCTAGGTGCAGTGGCTCATGCCTGTAATCCCAGTACTTTGGAAGGCTAAGGCGGGTGGATCACCTGAGGTCAGGAGTTGGAGACAAGCCTGACCAACATGGAGAAACTCCGTCTCTACTAAAAATAACAAAATTAGCCAGGCATGGTGGTGCATGCCTGTAATCCCAGCTACTAGGGAGGCTGAGGCAGGAGAATCACTTGAACCCAGAAGATGGAGGTTGTGGTGAGCTGACATCACCAGCGTGGGCAACAAGAGCAAAACTGCCTCTCAAAAAAAATTCTTTTAAAGTGAATATTTCCCTTTGACTTTTCACATACATTGAGACAATCTGTTTGTTTGCGTAAAAGGAGATTAGGGAAGTAATTTATGAAAGAGAAACGGAGGCCAGCAGCCTAGTATACTCCCCTAGTGCATTACAGTGCTCACGTCTACATCATATCTATAGTTAAATCCATATGTCATTAAAATCTGAAAATAAATTCAACCAACTGACTGCTTTCTACTTTACACTGTCCTAGAGGACTAGAAAACCTCTAAAACTTTGCTAATGAGGTTTCTCAGTAACTGTCATCACTGCAAGTGCCAGTATCATACAACTTGTGATGTTAAAAAAAAAAAAAAAACTATATATTTACTCAATTGCCACCTCTTGCAGAATGATTACTGACATCTCACTGAACTTTAGGTTTCCATGTAACCACAGTTGAGTGGCAAGCACTAGAGATGTACTAGTGCATTTGTTCTTTGCCTAGATCCTTCTACATGTGTAAAGGGTGTTCTTTGCAGGCTTCTGTTTCTTGATTTTCTACACTGACTCTCTCCTTCCTCTGTCACTGTCAACTTCCTTGACTTTTTCTTTCTCCATCCTTAAGCAATATTTCAAAAGTCTAAAGTAATTACTTAAACAGTTAAGATGAGTAACCAATGTGAGACTTCGTATAACCATTAGAATTCTTGATGATTAGTTACATTAATGCTATTGTAAATGTAACAATATTCACTGGAAATGGGATAATTTGTAAAGCATGATGACAGCTCTTTCATCACATAGCATATTAGAATGTGTTTATAGTCTATCAGTACCTTATTATGATTAGGTTGAGAGACTATAGAAATTTATACTTCCTCTTGGCAGATTTTATGAAATGTCTACTTAGTGGTCTGTACTATTTTAAGCCTTTGAATGTATAGTAATGACTAGGAACTCTTGAGTTTCCTTCTCTCAAGAAGATTATATTCCAAAAATGCAAGAAAATACACATAGTATTTTCTTATATTGAGAAATGTCCTTTCTTAGGTCCTGATCAGGTTCTTCATGTTTTCTTTTCTTCTTTATAGTAGGCCAAGGGATGGATCCTGTTTCCTTTTCTTATTAGGTATCAACAGTTCTAGCCCTTTCCATTCAATCTAGCTGCAAAAAGGAATGCAGTCACTCTTCACTGCTTCTTTCCTTGTGACATTAAGTATTCAAGAATCATTACGTTTTGGAATTTTGGTAGTATTCCATATGGAAGAGGTGACAGTAAGCTTGATTTATCAGTAACACTGGCTGCTTTAACAAATAACCCCCAAGACCTCGTGGGTTTATTTCTTGCTCAAGCAAAGAATAGAAGAGTAGCCCTGAGGATGTATGCCTTTTTTCCAAGGACTGAATCAGAGACTCAAACTCTTTTCACATAGTGGCTTTACTATTTACAACATTTTGACTTCCAACGTAAGTGTGTTTTTCTGTATCAATCTGGCACAAAGGAAAATAATATGAAGCATCCTGAATAAATGTTATTGTTTTTTTTTTAAGAAATCCGATTTGTAAATGATGTACTTACTTCTGCTCATATTCCATCTTCTAGGACCTAGTCTATGGCCATACCTATTTGGATGATTAATTTATGTGTAATCTTGATTAGGACATTGGTGCCAAGATTAAACGTTTCTGGATTTATCTGTGAGAATGTTTCCAGGTAAGATTAGCTTTTGAATGTATACATTTAATAAAAACAGACTGCCCTTCCCAATGAGGGTGGGCATCATTCAATCCACTGAAAGCCTGAATGGAAGGAAAGGTGAAGGAAGGAGGAATTTGCACCTTTTTTTCCTGCCTCACTGCTTGACCTGGGACATTCATCTCATCTTCCCTTGGACTAGGGCTTACATTATCAGTTTTTAGACTGAGAGTGAATTATACTACTAGATTGCCTGGGTCTCCTGCTTGCAGACAGATCCTGAGGACTTCTGAGCCTCTGCAATCATGTAAGCCAATTCCTAATAATAAATCTCCTTTAATTATATACATATCCCATTGGTTCCGTTTCTCTGAAGAACCCTGACATCTACTTTCAAGAGAGGTTAGATTCAGGACATTTCTAAGACTATATGTGTTAGCTGATTGATGATTAATACTTACAAATCTCTATAGCTATGAATCTTCTTAAATAATCTTTATTATATCAGTGATTTTGTTGGTCTGTTTCTACCACTAAGCACATAAAGGTGCTCAGTAAATTAATGAATAAGTGAATTAAAAAAGAACAAATAGACAATTGATTATCTTTTGACTCAAGTGAACAACTGATCTTTCTGATAGTTGACATTGAATAGAACTATGAATCACACAAAGGTTAGATCTGTATTCTTCTACTCTAAGAGAGACTAACATTTAAATGAGGTGAAAAATTAAATGAAAAATAAACTTTAATTATATATCCACCAGAAGATAGTACATATTCTTATTTCTTTAACCTCTTCCACATAAGTGTTGAAGGAGAACAAGGAATTCTAACACAATCATTACACAGAAACTGTAAACATACTATGTACCAAGAGTATTAAAATATGATAAATATGATGCCCATAAGCAAGGAGAAATTCCTATGATTGTTGCAGCGATTATTTTTACTAAGGTTAACCCTCTAAAAAATCTTTGTTTGAAGACTTTTATAGCCTCTGCTGTTTGCTGCAACCCTAAAACTGGAGACACATCTTGGATCCAAATTTCCAGTCAGTGCGTTGAAGTGAAACTTACAGCATTATACTCCTAACACTGTCAAGTTGGGACACTGTCAAAATGGACACAGCCCTTACTGCACCCTACATACTACAAGAAATGCTCTAATATAGTTACATATTCTCTTAATTGCCAGTGATAAGGTAGATGGTTTAGAAGGGCCAAACTGAAAAAGCTGTTTTGACACAGAGTATATTTTCACATGTAAAAATGTAAAAGACATTAACTTTATAACCCGATAATGTAAGTGGTGCACATCTGATTCCTCCTGTCATTCTGACGTTTATTCCTAAGGTATGCTGAAAATGCAGTGAGCATTAGGGATGAGGTGGAGAGGGAGATAAAATTTAAGAATGGGGATCAGGAGAGTGTGAAGCTCACGGATGGTCTGCACATCACTTATGGGACCCAACAGTACCACTGTCAAAGCCTGTGTATGCCACTCAGTGGCAAAAGGAAAGGCCTGCCTGAACCCTATTGCAACCATGGCTGATGAACCTGTCTGCTCCAGCAGCAGGGCCATGAAATGCCAATATGCTTCTCCTTGGTGCCTGAGGACCAGTTTTCAAGGCATGCCTGGACCCAGCAAAGCCACTCTACAGCCTACAAAAACAACTACAGCCTATGCAGATACCATTGACATTGATTACATTGGAAGAAGTCATACAAAGACTATAATAGCACACTCACCAGAAACAAAGCCAAGCCATCCTACCCCACAAACACTATAAATGCATCTATAGAAAAAATGTTTTCCTAAGAAAAAGAAACAAGTCACTGTTAAACCAGAGGCACAGATACCAATGTAGAAACACAAGACAAGTAAAGCAGCAAGGAAACATGACACCTCCAATGAAACACAATAATTCTTCAATAACAGACCTTAAAAAAAGGAAATATTTTTAAAAATCCTGAAAAGGAATTCAATATACTTATCTTAAGAAAACTCAGTGAGACATAAGAGAACACAGATAGAAAAATACAAATAAATCAGCAAAACCACTTATGATGCCAATGAGAAATACAACAAAAAAGATAGCTATAATACTAGCTATCTAGCCTGTGGGGCATACCACAGGCTGTGTCCATGGTCAGCTAACATCTTGACAATGTTGGGAGTGCAATGCTGTAAGTTTCACTTCAATGCACTGATTATAAATTTGGATCCAAAATGAGTCTCCAGTTTTGGGGTTGCAGCAACCTCTAATATTTTTTAGGATAGACCATATTTCAGAACTTTTGCACTGAAGAGTTTAATGAATGAAATAAAATATACAATCTAATGCTTCAACAATAGATTAGATCAAGCACAAAAAAATAATATCTAAACTTGAAGACAGGTCTTTTGAAACAAACTAAAAAAATATATAAAATCATAAAGCCTATGAATTATATGAGAAAATATCAAGTGAACAAATATTCACATTTCCTTAATTTCAAAAAGAGAAAAGATGAAAATGAGCATAGAAAACCTAAGTAATAAAATTAGAGCTTCAAAATTCCCAAGTTTGGGAAGATACAGTCATCTAGATACATGAGGCCTAAATATCCCCAAATGTATTTAGCTCCAAAAGGTGCTGACCAAGGTGCATTATAGTTTCATGGCCAAAAGTCAAAGGCTCAAAAAGATAATTCTAAAAACAGCAAGAGAAAAGTGTCCAGTTACATGTAAGAGAATCCCCATAAGATTAAAAGTGGATTTCCTAGCAGAAATATTTCAGACCAAGAAAAGAAGAAATGGTATATTCAATATGTTGAAAGAAAATAATCGTTATCTAATAAAACTATAACAAGCAAAGTTATACTTTAGAAATGAAGGAAAAATAAATTATTTTTCAGACAAACAAAAATTAAGGGAATTTATCATTACTAGACTGAGAAGAGAATTTTACATTTGGAAGTGAAAAAACATTATCTCGCATCATGAAATTGCTCTAAATAGAAAATTCACTGGTAGAACAGATAAAAAAAAAAATGAGAAAGATAAAGGAATCAAACACTGTCACTACAAAAAAACCCACCAAACCATAAAGACAAATAAGAAAGAAAGAAACAAAAGGTATAACAAATAATCAGAAAACAACAAAATGGCAAGAGTAAGTTCTAACCTATTAATAAGAAACTCTAATATAAATGGTATAAATTCTTAAATTAAAAGACAGAGTGGCTGAATGTTTTTTAATCTACCTATAAATAATACCCAACAACAACCAAAAGCACCAAGAAACTCACTTCATCTGTAAAGATACGCATAAACTAAAAGTGAAGAGATTAAAAAGATATTCCATACAAACAGAAACTGAAAGCATGTAGGAGTAGCTATACCTATATCAGGTAATATAGACTTAATGGCAAAAAATTTATAAAGAGACAAAGGAAGTTATTATATAAGTATAAAGAGATCAATTCAGCAGTAATATATAATAATTATAAATATATATGCATGCAACACTGGAGCATCCAGATATAGCAAATATTATTAGCATTAAAGAGAAAGATAGAAGCTTACAGAACAATGATTGTGGACTTTTACACATCACTTACAGCATTTCAATGACCACTTTGATTAAAAAAAAAAAAAATCAAACATTGGACTAAAACTGCACTATGGAAAAATGAATTTAACAAAGATTTATAGAACATTTTATCCAACAACTATAACATTAACATTCTTCTCAGCAGAACATGGAACATTCTTTAGAAGAGACCATATTTTAGGTCACACAATAAGTCTTAACACATTTAAAATCATCAGAATTTTATTTAGTATCTTTTCAGATCACAATCAAATAAAACTAGAAATCAGTAACAAGAGGAACTTTGGACACTGTGCAAATAAATTGAAATTGAACAATATTCCCCTGAATGACCAACAGGTCTTTGAAGAAATTACGAAAAAAAACTTAAAATTTTTCTTGAAACAAATTTAAATACAAACAAAATACCAAAACAACAAGTCCTAAGAGGGCAAGTTATAGCAATAAATGCCTACGTCAAAAAAGTAGACATGTTTTGGCCACAGTGGTTCATGCCTGTAATTCTACTGCTTTTGGAGGCTGAAATTGGAGGATCACTTGAGGACAGGAGTTCGAGACCAGCCTGGACAATATAACAAGACCCCATATATATGTATACACACACACACACACACACACACACATATATATATATATATATATATATATATATATATACACACCTGTATGTGTATATATATATATATGTGTGTGTGTATACATATATACATGTGTACACACACACATATTATTTGGCCATGGTGGTGTGGTGGTGCATTCCTATAGTCCCAGATTTTTGGCAGGCTGAAGTATAAGTATGGATTAAGCTCAGGAGTTCAAGGCTGTAGGGAGCTATGTTCTTGCCACTGCACTCCAGCCAGGTAAACAGAGCAAGATTCTGTCTCAAAAAGCAAAAAAAAAAATTCTAGATAATAAAACCTAATGATGCACCTCAAGGAACTAGATAAGAATAAACCAAACCAAAAATTAGAAGAAGGAAACAGTAAGGATCAGTAAATGAAATAGAGACAGAAAGAATACAAAACATCAATGAAACAAAATGTTGCTTTTCTTGGAAAGATAAACAAAACTGACAAACCATTAGACTAAAAAAAAATAGATTATCAAAATAAATAACATAAGAAATGAAAAAGGACATATAATAACTGACACCACAACTGTATAAAGGATAATTAGAGACTATTATAAACAACTGTACACCAAACAGATGGGAAAGGCTAGAGTAAATGGATAAATTCCTAGACACACATAATCTACCAAGAGTAAACCAGAAAGAAATAGAAAACTTGAACAGATTAATAATCAGTAATGAGATTGAATGAGTAATAAAAAGTCCCCCAATAAAGTAAACCACAGTACTAGATGGCTTTACTGCTGAATTCTACCAAATTTTAAAATAAAAACTAATACCAATTCTTATTAAAGATTCCAAAAAACTGAAGAGGAAGGGGGAGTTTTCCCAAATCTAATCTACAAGACCAGCAATACACTTGAGGGATCAGGCTATCAAAGGACTTCCGGGGTCAGAACAAGAACTCTTCAGTACAGAGGCTTCCCATCCCACCCTGCAGCAAAATGGGCTGGGACAATTACTCAGGGCCTCAAGCCCTGGGCCAATCCAACAAGAGATAAAAAATAAACCCCTCAGGGGGAGGATTGAAAAATGAACATCTCTCATTGGACAAAAAGGGAGAAGGGAGGAGATAAGGAAGAAAATATAAACTCCAGCCTTCCAAGCCAGCAGCAGCACCCCTTCTGGGTCCCCTTCCACTACACGGAAGCTGTACTTTGTTCTGCTTAATAAACTGCATCATTGCACACTCTTTTATTCTGTGAATTCTATTTGAGCTGTAACATTCACTGCAGCACTAGGGCCCACTCCTTCATTCTTGAAGGCAGTGAGGCCACAAACCTCTGACTTGAAGTACAGCCATAGACCTTGATTGCAAAACCAGACAAAGACACAACGACAAAATAAAATCGCAGAACAGTATCCCTGATAAACACAGACCCTCAGCAAAACACTGGCAAATCAAATCCAACAGCACATAAAAAAGATATACCATGTCATAAGAAAGAATCAACATATATAAATCAATGAATGTGATATAACATTAAATAAAGAACAAAAATCATATAATTATCTCACTAGATGTAGAAAAAGTATTTGATAAATTCAACATACCTTCATGATAAAAATACTCAACAAATTCGGCATAGAAAAACCTACCTCAACACAATAAAGGCCAGATATGACAAACCCACATATAACTCGTAATGAATAATAAAACGGTGAAGGCCTTTGTTCTAAGAAACGTAACAAGAAAAGGATGCCCACTTTCACGACGTTTATTCAACATAGTACTAGAAGTCTTAGCCACAGCAATCAGGCAAGAGAGAAAATATAAAGCACAAATTGGAAAAGAGGAAGTCAAATTGTCTGTCTTTGCTGACAACATGATTTTATGTATAGAAAATCTACAAAATCCCCTGTAAAACACTTGGAACTGATGTATGAATTCAGTAAAACTGCTGGTTAAAAAGTTAACATACAAAATTTATTTGCACTCTTATATACTAACAATGAACTATAAAAAAGAGGTCAATAAAGCAAACTTATTTAGAAGAGTGACACAAAATACCTAGGAATAAATTTAACCAAGAAGATGAAATAGCTCTACAATAAAAACTATAAAATTGAAAAGGCACAAATAATGGAAAGACTTTTCATGCTTGCTAATTGGGAGCATTAATATTGTTAAAATTATCTAACCATCCACAGCAATCTATATACTTGGTGTAATCCTTACAAATCTACCAATAATATTTTTCACAGATATAGAAAAATTAAGCAATTCTAAAAAGACCCCCAAATGCCAATTAAACTCCAAATAACAAAAAGAGCAATGCTGGAGGCATCACATTACATGTCTTCAAACTATACTATAAAGCTATAGTAAACAAATTAGCATAATATTGGTGTAAAAAAGATACATAGATGTTGAGATTCACTTGGGGTGGCTATAAAAGGATATGAAAAAAGGCATTAGAGGCCGCAGCCAAGCAAAAGAAAAAAAATGGAAAAAAAAAGCTCTGGCCGGAAAGCTCCACCCAAGGCCAGCAGCTGCAGCCCAGGTGCGGGGAGCAAGCAGCACAAGCAGGAAGTAGTGAGCAGCACCTGGGCGGGGCCAGCATGGGGACCCTGCTGCTTTCCGCAGATGCCGCACACTGAAATTTCGTGTGATCTTTGTATACAAGCAACATCCCAAATTGTAATTCGCTCTAAAATTTAAGTAAAATTTAAGAATTTAAAAGACCTTTTCCTAATATTAGTCACTGTTATTTCAATCCTACCCCTAACATGGTTCTTTTAAAATCCAATTTAAGTAAAACAGTAACGTCTGAAGGGAGATAAATTACAGCTAGCCCATGAATTAGTAAGGAGCAATTAAAAGCCAGTCATATAGCTTTGTTCCTTATTAAAAAAGAATTTCCTAATTAACAAGTTGCAAAACCTGTTTTCGATCTTAAAAGGCAACACTACTAGCACATGCCTTATTTATGCTTAATTTTGTAAATTTAGATAATAACATTTCTAACAGCTATAAAAAATGCCCCATGAATTAGTCAAAAAGCATTTAAAAGCTAAGCATGTAAAACCACACATTATCCTTTAAAGGAAAACTTCAAGCCAAATTAAACAATATTTGTTAAATTAAAAAGTAAAAATGTTGTGCCCATTCTCAGTAAAAGAAACTTGTATGTGAGTGTGGTAAAAACATATGCATACAAAAATGATTTGAGATAGTCTTTGCTCTACTATTAAGTAACCGTTTTCAGAACAGTTTGCCAGTTTAAAGTCCATAAACTTGGTCAGCCTAAAAACTTAATTGCAAAATTTAAGCTGTTCTGCCTGTGGCTCTAAGCACATGGTTAAGATATATTATTTGAGTCTCTGCTTTCCAGAGATGCTTTCAGATTTCCTCTTAAAACTTCATGTTACCAATTTCAGCTTGCCACTTTAATAAATTATGCAGTCAGTTGCTAAGTTATCATCCTAATATTATCAAGATTCCTTTAAGGAAAAAGCAATTCAAAGTGATATTGCACTTCCCCATACCTAAAGATTTATCACTGTTTACTAATGAATCAAGTAAACAAAGAAAATCTGTAGTCTGGTAAAACCATATATTCAGTCACCCAATCTAAGTTTACTAGTAGTCAAAAAGCTGAGATTGGAGCTGTGATACTAACATTAAAACTTTTTTCACTCAGCCCATAAATATAGTAAGTAACTTAGCTTACTAAGTTTATCTATTACAAAATATTAAAACAGTTTAATTAAGTCTAATCTCAGGCCCACAGCTCACTGCCTGGCCTACTAGCTTATGGCAATGAACAAGCTGACTTACAAATAATAACGTCACTGCTTACCCAAGACAAAAACAAAGATTAGACCAAGAAATAGAAAAAAAGAATCAGTAAGAGAGAGGGAGAGAGAGAGTAAGATGACGTAGAGAGAGATAGATAGGTAAGAAAAGCCAGACAAAAGAGATAAAGTAGGAAGTAGAAAGAAAAATATTTAAAAAGTCGTAAGATTGCAACTTTAGTAAGAATGGTTATAAAACAAAACTGTTTAAGCATATCTAAGTTTGTCAGTGAAAGTTGTAAAAAATGTTACAGAAGGGAATTTATGCAAGTAGGCTGTATAAATTTTGTTTTGAATGTCTAAGGAAGTTTTAAAACATTAATTGTACAAAATAATCTGTGTGTAAACATATTGGTTAAAAGTTAAGGAAGTATCATGTAGTTTTTTTTGTAAACTAAATATTAAAATAAAGCACAAGTTTTTCTTAAAGTACTAACCTGTTCTTTTATAAAGATTATAAAAAGTCTCTTAGCAAAGGCACAACCACTACAATTTCCAGTACACCAGCGCCAGTCAAGACACTGTGTCCTCATCAATGGATGGAAAGAAAAAAAAAAAAAAAAACTCAAGCCAGCCTAAAAAAAAATCCTGCAAAACAATGCAGCTTCCTCAAACCACACATGCCCCACACCTCACCTGAGGAATGCTGAAGAAGACAATACAAAAGGCAAAGCAAATCCTGCTTAGGATTTATTTTTCATTCTTTCACTTTGCCTGCAACCCGTACTTGCTACACTCTATTAAGCCCATCTTCTAAGCTACATTTTTCTGCCCTGTAACCTAAACTAACAACCCCTTTACAACTTCTAACAACACAACTGCTTAATTAAAGAAAAATTAACTTACCCCCAATAAAGTTCCTCATTAATGGCATATAGTAAACTGAAATGCCAAGTAACACTACAGGTCAAACACAAAAGATTCACAGTTACACTTATGGCCTTTATAGTCTCAGCCATAGTCATCTTAGCAACTGCCAATGTGGTGGTGGTATCTATTACTAAGGCAGTACAAACAGCTGCTTTTGTAAATAATCTGGCCAAAAACAATGGAAAGGTGTGCAAAATCATCTCTCCTGGTTAAACTCCCATTCCTAGGAGTTGCTCTTTAACTGGAAAAGACTGTTGCTAATTGTGCTCATAATTGTCTTGTTATTTATTAATCCGAGCATGCAAAGCCACAATAAAAGCAAGGACCACTTCATCTAAAAGACTCATGGCTACACACATCAGTAACCAGAAAACAACAGAGCCTAATTTTATTAAAAAGAAAAAGGGAGAAATGTTGAGATTCACATGGGGTGGCTGGCAAAATATTACAGAAAATGTTAGGGAAAGTTATAAATTGTAGTCTCAAACCTTTTGGAAGGCCACAAGGTTTTATTAAAACAGGTTAAAGGCAGAGGGTCCATTATATTAGAAAAAGATAAAAACAATAAAAGGCTTTCCCAGTTTAAGTCTGTTTACCTCACATCCCTTTGTCTTCACTCTGTTTACTCATGTGAACTTTGTGCTGGATAGTCCTCTCAGAAGATCAAAGGGAAATTACCCATTAATAGTGTTTACTCTGGGCCTGAAACCTAAAGCTTTTATCATTCATATAACCACTCTTTTAACCATGTTAATTATTCACAAGTGTTAACTTAAAATGTCTGTTGTAAAATCTAACTAAATAAATGTAACAATGGAGAGGGAGTCTTGGTCAATTGGTTACATTTCACCCTCTAAAAGCAGCCAGCAACCATCCCTAGCCCCCTTAAATCACTGTAATGGTCTAAGAGTACATTTATTCATCTGTCATTAAGTCAGGGTCTGCAGGCCAGACCCCCACAGGTGGTGGTAAATGTCACACAGACCAACAGAACAGAATAGAGAACCCAGAAATAAATCCACATATTTACAACCAAGGAAAGTCAAGAATGTACACTAGAAAAAGGATACCAAAGATGACCCCGTAGAATGGTATTTTGCAGAGATCGCCATTTGCCTCTATGTAAATAACCTCATTAGTTACACTTCATACAGCAGGAAAACTACAAGGCCCAGGTCAGAATGTAAGGCTGCCCTACAAATTACACAAAGTAATATGGAGTTGGAGACCTGTGTATTATAACACCCAAATCTAATCATATCTCCCAGTAATGTCCCTCTCTCTACCTTACTGGAGAAATGCCTATGGATTGGAGTGTTTGAGTGCAAAAGGACTGCTCCTGTTTTAAATTCTGCTGCACTCTAGAGGTTATGACTACTGTAAAGCCTTTCGCATTTGCACATACCACCACTTCTCATTTCACTTCCACATCTACTTCTGCCAATCTCCTACAGGCATATACTAAAGTCCCAGAATTTAAAACCATCATCTGGTTCCCAGTTCACCAAAATAGCCCAATTTTTTTCATATTCTAGGCTGAGATTGATGTCCACTTTCTGAAATGCCTAAATCGTTGGGTCTTCCACATGATAGGAACTCATTGCTACCTGGCATGACAGTCTACCTGCCGATTTGGCATAGCTACCACTGTTACAAAACTTCAGACTTCTCACTCAGCCTTACGACTGGGGGAGACATGTTATGTCTCACTCAGTTCCACCCAGTTCTTCACAATCCAATGCCTTCTACCTTTGAACAAAGGTAAAATGGTGGTCCTCAGAAATTGCCCTGCACAGCCATCCTTATGACCACATTGACTGGCCAGCTATTATATTTGGAGTCAGTAACCTTACCCACAGGTATTTATTGCCTCGGGAGGGATGACTATATTAATTTTTTTTTCCCAAATCTGGTCCCTTTTACCTTACTATGAGGAAGAGAATGGTGATAAAGAGTGGTAGATTAAGCTAGTTAACATTGTTTGATGTTTGGTTAATATTTTGAACGTGTCTCTTTCAGGTATTTTTCTTCTGGAAATAATTTGGAACTGTAGGAAGGAAGGGAATTGAAAATAGATCCTGACTTTTTGGTCTAAAAAAATTGAAAAAAGGTGGCAACATTTACTAAATTGTAAGACCATGAGAAGAATGATTCTTTTGTTAGTGTTTATTTGGCAAGTACAATGTAATTAAGACTTATCTTTTGGATCTGTTAATTTTGAGAAGTTTTTTAGACATCCAAATGGAAATGTTAAGGAAGTAGTTAATGTTATTGCTCTGGATCTCAGAAGAGAAGTCAGAACTGTAATTTTTGATTCTTTGCCTTGTGGGTTTCCTTTAAACCACTCGACTTGAGATTATCTAGGGTGGTAATTTGGGGGAAAAAAAGTAGAGAATGAAGACGTAAATACTGTGGGAGATAACCCTAACCACATGAACTAGGAAGAAATGGCCACTGAGGTAAATAAAAAAAACAAGAAGACTATAGTATCTTGAAAGCCAACTGAGGAAATGAGAGTATTCACTATATCAAGTTACACATTAATATCAAGTTAACTTTTCCATCTAGACATCTCTCAACATGCTGGTAAGAAAACATGTACAAGTCAGCATGTTACCCTTTTTTAACATTACAAAAGACTCTGTTTGCTGTCACAACTTGTGAATTATAGTGCCCATTTTTTCAAAGCTCTGGATATTGCTAAGACATTTAATTGCCCAAAGTCTCTAATTTCACACATTTTCTAGGTCCAAAATTCTTACAATTCACAAGTATTTTATCATACACATCTGTAAAGCTCTTCTTCTAGTTGTCTCCTTTCCAAAACATATTTAATTATGCCAAAACAAACCAGTTCCAGACTATGTTCAAACACAAGGAGTAAAATCTCCTATGAAATGTGATTCTGGATAAGAGGAGGCAGCTAGGGGACAGTTACAGGCTATATCAGCGCTTACAGGAGAGTTATCACTTGGTGAACACAGACAAGGGAGGAGAAACAAAATCAAGTGCACAAGCAGAGTAGTTAGTTTTGATAAGAAGGGAGGCGTGTTCTTCCTAAACATCAATAGAAAGGTTACAGTAGCAACACAATGGCCCAGAGGCATTTTTAAATGGAAAGAGGGCACTAAAGGATTTGTCTTTAGACTGCCTCAGTCATTCCAGTACAATACAGTAGGCAGGAAGGTCGCCTAATGAAAGTAAAAGGTACCACTGGGGATTTGAAGATTGCAGAAGGCTTTTCAAAGGCCCACTGTTGGACATAGTGGAGGAAGTCAATACACACTAAATGCAAAGATCACCAACCACAATCAAGATCCCATGAACCTTTGTGACTTTCCAAAAGGATAAATGTATATCATAATAATGGCCACCATCTAGTGAATATTTACTATACGCTCTACTCTAACACACCTGCTTTCCATTAGTGACCTTATTTTAATCTCAAAATAACCCCATGAGAGAGGTGTTATCATTTTCCCATTTACGAAAAGAGGATACTGAGGCACAGAGTGATTAAGTAATAAGCTGTCCAAGGTCACACAGCTAAGACGTGAAGAGCAATGGTTTAAATTTAGCCAGTCTGGCTTCAGAGATGAGGGTCCTGACTACTGAGCACACTGCTTCTCAAGGTTAATGTTAACTGTGTTTTGAGTCACAATACAGAGTTTAGAGGGGCATTCATCCTTAGAGGTAAGTAAAATGGTTTCACAAGATCATACACATATTCAAGGGAAGCCAAATAGAAAGCATTGCCCAGGGTGAGTGTTTCTTCCTGGATACATTTGCTGAGGCTCCACTATGATCTGAAATGATGCTGTCATTTCATGCCAAATTGGAAGTAGTTGATCTGTCACAGAAAGGTTTATACTATGTTGGCCTATCGTTCTACAGATAAAAAGATGATTTGAGTCTGTAGGGTATCATTTACTAGTGTAAGATTTCCAGCATTTCAAAGAATATCAATCGGAATCCCTGAAAGCTGAAATGTGTTTTCCTGAAGTGAGAAAGCTGATACAATAATTCTTAAATCCTTTGTTGTTGTGGAGGGAATTTCTACGGGTTTCATCATAAAAAATATTTTATACTTCAGCTACCAAAAAACCCTATCAATCTAAGATCTAACATGAGTTTTTTATGGTTTGGTTGCTAGGTAATAAACACACATTGAAAAATGCAGTTTGAGGGGGAAAATACCTCAATAAAGAGAATTCCCCTATGGCTTGGGTGACAATCGCAAATAATATTGTACATTTTAAAAAAATAGGCACAGGAGTTTCTAAGAAAATTACCAACTTCACCACAGCTTTCTGGGAAAGGTAATTTTTAGTATCTTTTTTCTTTATTCTAATACCTTCTTCAGTATTTGGCCTACACTATGTGTTTAATAATTATTCAATATATCATTCTGTGATTGAATACATAATTTTCCTGTTTCTATAAGTTCTATACTATACGTGGAAGACACATGGACCACTTAAATGAATGTAATTTTTGTAGTAAATGGTGTTCTATTTTCAGAAATATTACTATTTGCCCACTAAAATTTATAGATTTATGATTAGTTGATGAGATTATATGTATTTATTTGGTATGTGCATATGAAAATAGTAGCTATGCATATAGAGATATTGTTATTCAGTTGTCCAATGTTCAGTGTGACTTTGATACCTCTTAATTACCTCCTAGAAAAAATAATTCTTATAGGCCAAATTAAAACAAACAAACACCAAAACCTATGTCATTTATAGAAGAGATCATTGGTGAAATATGGCATAAAGAACAGGAGTCACAGAATCAAATATATACAGGTTTTTGGAAGTACTATAATAAGTGAAAGGATTGGGTTAGGGATGGGGTAAGAGATGAAGTTTCAATGCAAAGACTGATGAGGATGTGGAGTGACAGGGACGGTTATTATCTGGTGTTGGGAACGAAAATGACACTTTAGAAAAGTTTGGTGGTTTCTTACAAAACTAAAAACAGAATTACCATATGATCATATAATTGAGCTCCTTGGTATTTACCCAAGTGAGTTGAAAACTTACATTCAGAAAAAAAGAAACCCTGACATAAATATTTATAACAGTTTCCTTCGCAATTGTCAAAACTTGGAAGCAAACAAGCTGTCTTTCAGTAAGTGAGTGGATATACAATATATGGTACACCTGTTTACTGAGATATTATTCAGTGATGAAATGAGCTGCAAAGTCACAGAAAGACACTGGAGACACTTAAATATCTATTGTTAAGAAAGAGAAGCCAATTTGAAAATCCTATTCACTTTATGATTCCAACTATATGGCAGTCTGGAAATGGTAGAACTAGGAAGACAATAAAAGGATCAGTAACTTTGGGGGAGGGAGAGGGGGTGAACAGGTGGAACATGGGGCATTTTTAAGACAGGGAAACTATTCTGTGTAATGTTTAACATTAGTAATGTTAATGTGTAATGTCTATATAATTGACTATAATAGTAGATACATGTCATTATATATTTATCAAAATCCATAAAATGTACACAAAGAATGAACCCGAATATGAGCTATGGAGTTTACTTAATAATAACATACAGATATTGGTTAATCAATTGCAACAAATGCACCACACTAATGCAAAATGTTAGTAACTGAAGAAGTCAGGAAGAGATAGCTGAGGGAGGATAGCAAGTATATACTGTACTTTTTGCTCAATTTTTCTGTAAACCTTAAACTGCTTTTAAAAAAAACTATTTTTTTAAAGATGACATTCAAGTAAAAATTTGCATGAAGTTAAGGATGAAGCTCTACAAATATATACAGTTGCCATATTAAGAATAATTGTTTTCTAGGTAAAGAAAATTTTCTAAATCAAGAAAATATATTTTATGAAGCTGTGCCAAATTATCCAAATGTATAAGGTAGATAATAAAATGTTCATGTCTTACATTGAAATAACACATGGAATTTCAGAAGTAAAAATTTATTGAAGTATTTATTTTATGGCCTGGTATATTTGATTGGAAAAATATAATAGTAGCTCATATGCAAGTGATTTTATTGGTTAAACTTATTATTTTTTAAAAAGTAAATTCATTACCATTTTTACAGGAATGTTTCTGAGGAAAAAAATCTTAAGTTTAGATATCACACATAATTTGCATTTTGCTAATAAAGATGGATAACATACTATATTTACTTTTAAATTGTAATTAATAAAAAGATGTAGGCATTCTCATATTTGTTTATAATGTTAACTGATAATACATATAACTAATGGATAATATATAATTTAACTGTATAGTTTACTAAATATAGTAAATATAGTTTAATTAAATTTTTAAATATTTAATAATTATGTGTGTACATTGTACATTATAGAAAACAATGTTTGATATAATGTGTAATTAATCTACAAAAAGACAGCTAATATATATCTTCAATTATAAGATGTGCTTATTTCACATTTTAATATCCCCAAAATGAGAATGTATCTTTAAGTTAATATCAACTTAAATTACATAAATTTTGGTAATCATACCATTGAAAAGATTGTATGATATTTTGACTAAAGCCTAGTTTTGTTGGAACATTTCAAGAATGTAAGTTTCTAGTTCTATTTAAAGAGATGCAAGATCAATATGGAGGTAGATAAGAATATTGTAATTCACTTATAAATTTCAGTGGTGTACTGGATAAGAATGGAAATAGGGAGTATGTAAGGACATAGAGAAAGTTTTTCCATTTTTTAGTTCACTTGGAAGATACCTGTTTTCTTCTAAGCATAATTTTGACATGTAAGTGCTATACCAGTTCTCTGGTTAATTTTTAAAGGAAACAGAAGCCTTGACTCTTATTTTAAAATTGCTTAGAGGCTGGGAGCAGTGGCTCATGCCTGTAACCCCAGCACTTCGAGAGGCCAAGGTGGGCAGATCACCTGAGGTTAGGCATTCGAGACCAAACTGGCTAATATGGTGAAACCCATTCTCTAATAAAAATACAAAAAAATTTAGCAGGGCATGGTGGTGGGTGCCTATAATCTCAGCTACTTAAAGAGGCTGAGGCAGGAGAATCACTGGAACCCAGGAGGCAGAGGTTGCACTGAGCCAAGATTGCACTATTGCATTCCAGCCTGGGTGACAAGAGGAAAACTTCGTCTCAAAAAAAAAACAAAAAACCCAACCCATAAAGATAATAAAAAATAAAGTAGCTTAGAGTCTATTGACAAAGATAGATTACAGGACATGTTATATAACATTTGACTACTTACCATAGAATCTTGAGATTTTATGTACAGATGAGTGCTGAAGTTTGTATTAATTTTTATTGTGAATCTTGGTAGTACTGATCTGAGATTATGTATGAGAGGAAAGGGAACATAAAAAAAATTTTTTAAGATTAGAGAGATTGTATTTTGACACTGAGGAGAGTTTAAAGTGTTTCAGGTTGAATAAATGGCTAGTATGCTTGAGATAGAGATTGGACTCTGTTTTTTTTAAATATGATTTTAAAAATCTAGTCTTCAACAGTAAATCACTTTATTAACCTTTTACTGAATGCCACAAAACAGAAGGAATGTATATTTAAGTTATAGACTAAATATTTGTACTCTCATAGCTTATCTTAATAAAAAATCCATGATTTTCCCAGTATAGTATTTCCATAAGCCCCTAAAGCAGGCTGACTTATTCACAAAGAAATATTTTCAAATTAGCAATATGATGCCTACATATTTTTCATCTAGTATCAGCCATTCAAAGTATGTCACCAGGTTAAGTTATTTTTATTCTTTCACAGCTTATAAGAATTTACTGATTAGCATGCAGCACTTAAAAAACTTTTATAAATAGATCTTCAAAAAATACCATAGAATTATCTTTTCTAAGGAAATATTTTTTGAAGTGTGTAATATATGGTATGGCCATATTCAAAAGCAATGCTAATTTTAATATGCCAATACATGTGGTAGAGATTATCTTGTTTTTCCCAAACTCTTGAACCAAATTGTGTGGTTGAAATCTTGACTTCACTACTTACTCACCTAGGCAGAAAGAAAGCTTATCTATACCTTGGTTTACCCTCTATAAAATGGAGATAGTAATGTGTAGTTTTAAGTGAGAAAATATTTAAAAGGTATGTGGGTAAGGCTACATTGACAGAAACAAATGAAATTTTAAAACAAATCTAGGAAATAAACATTAATAATATATATAGATACCTGCAATGGAGATCAATATTTTAGTGGTGTTTAAATTTAATAAAATTAAAACTTCGATATTGATGTCCCGTTTTGTTTAAATTAAAACATTACCTGTAATAAGTACAATAATTATATATAAAAGATATTAGAAAAATAATGAAAATGTTATAGGAATTAAGATTGGTCAAGAAAGGACTGAGTAGTAGTCAACTTTAAAATTCAAGACTGCATTTTTCACTTGATTGATGAGGTCTGAGTGGGCCTGATCCCATCAACTGTGTTGGAGCTTGCAAGTGGGTCTTGGGAGTAGGACAGATATCAAAAAGAATAGAGTATTAAAGGTTTTTACAGATTAGAGACTAGAGTATCAGTAACATGTGTAGATGAGATTACATTTGACTTGGGTCTTACCTTGATAATGTAAACTAAATGGCTATGACATTTAAATTTTCCAGGTCATGCAATGTTGCTCACCTCCATGTGCTCAGACATACCAACATAAAGTAAAGAAAATTGCATCTGAAAACTCTCGTGTGACAATGAGTTACCAAAAGATCTATGTAGAGCTTTGAAAGCCCACGTTCCTAACAGACAAACCAATGCTATCTACATGCATTCAATCACACCTTTGGGGAGAGGAATTTACATGTATCTATTCCTAAATAGATATTTTTCTATTTCAGAGATACAGACTTTTCTTCTTAAGCTGATTAAGGAAGATTGATAGGCTTTGCTCAGTCTTTGAAATAATGTTTTTATTTGAATTAAGCAAGAGAAAGACAAAAATTGTTTTAATAATATTAGCATGCCTCTTAACAATCAGGCATTCTCTAGAATGCACATTTCCACTCTCAGAGCAGGATTCTGCAGTAGCACAGAGGCCAGATACTTCTTTAAGGAACAATAATTCAGATTCCCTTTCCTAGTACTTGCTCAAGTGGCATTCTTAGCACTTGCTAGCAAGTGGGGACTATGTAGATTTGCTTGGCACTCGTGTGGATTATGAAAAGCAGTCATCTATTTTATAGCTGCATAAAACAGTACATGGATTTCATGATGCAGAAAAGCAGTAGTTTATTCCTCATTTTCCATCATCTAAATTTTTACTAAATGCACTTGCATGAAGAGTTACCCTCCCTTTAAAACACAAATAAAAAAATGCCATCATTATTCACCTTCATCTTCCTAAGCTTTTTCTTGCAAGAAAGAAAGAAAGAGAAAAGACAGAAGAGCATTATTTTATGTAAAATTTCTAGGATGCCTTGCAGCTAATTTTAAATGCTGTAAGAAAAAAATTTATAGCAGGGATAGAGAAAGTGGGCATAGTTTGAAAATAAATTCTTTGTATTCATTCATTCAAAACTGAAGAGAGAATAAATATTTTTCTACCCTACAATCTAATTATCATGTATAAACAATGGTATGATCAAAGCATATTCAGCCCATAAGAAAGTCTCTATTTTCAAATCAATGTAAAACTTCACAAAAGAATTAGAAAATCATTTTCTCATAAACAACAAATAGAAATATATACATTACACCAAAAAAAGGAAAGCCAATTGTCAAATATATCAACGGAAATACTTATTTTCACTTTTATTATCAACACTGATAACTGCTTTGAATTAATTTACTTCCAACACGAGGGTTATTAATAGTAGTGAGTAAAGGAGTCTGATTTTCAGAAGTATGTTAGAATTTCACACTTACATTTCCTAGCAAGATAAAACCCTCAGAATACCTGTAATAAAAATAATGCATTTTTAAAAGTCTGTGACTTGGGTTAAAGTGTTTAAGATATATTTGGAAGATACATATTACAAACATAAAAGTTGGACTTTTACATACCAACACAGTATGTGCTAAGTGCCAAATGGATCCAACAACAACAACAAAATGTGTGGTTACAGAAGGCAGAAGACAGGGTCTGTTTTCAAAGATGATTTCATAAAGAACTTGTGCTAAACCTTAAAGAGTACATAAGATATGTAACAAATAAGATAGAGTCATTCAAAGAAAAAAGCATGCTGGGATTTAAGCTATAGTAAATGTTTCTCAAACTTGGACCTATTAACACTTATTATTAATTATTATTAACCATTAACAAAAACTCTTTGTTACAGGTGGCTGTCCTGTGCATTTTTAGATGTTTAGCTGCATGTTGTAATCTACCTGCTAGAAGCCAGCAGCGCACCCTATTCCTTGTAGTGGAAAACACAATGTCTCTAAACGTTGCTGATGTCCCTGTGGGGAGGAGGGTGAAAATTACTCCTGGTTGAGAACATCTGAGCAACGGGAATACAAGTTACATAATAGGATAAAAGATAAGGAAGCCAATAATGATGCACCAATGTTAATATAAAAGTTATGGCGAGTCCAGAATATCAGGATAAGTAGTGTGTGAATCTTGAAAACACTGAGGGAACTCTTAAGGTTTTAAGGTAATGGATTAGCATAGTGAATGCTGAGCTTTACGAATATAAAATTTGTACCTGTGTGCATAAATGGCATCTTGAGGGGATAACAGAATAAGCAGAGAGATCGATGAATAGTACAGCTCAGTTATCCTCTTGTGGGATAACAAGAATAGGAATAGAGATGATAGCAAAGTAAAAAACAAAAAACACTAACAAAAAAAAAATAAAGGTTGAAGATGGGGGGACACTGTAAGAAATACTTCAAGGAACAAGTGATATAGAATATGTGCTATTCACCTTATAGAAGTGGGTGATGCTTGTTACCAAAAACCAGTGTGATACACTACAGAAAATCCTGGAATTATATTCCAGATATATTTGTATCATCTAGGCAATGTGAAATTTTACAGCCACTTTTCACAGGATTTCACCTCTCATATGTAAAATAATGAGATTTCTTAAAAATTTTCTGAAGACTTTTTAAAAAATCTTTAAAATCGTATGAGATACCAGTAGACCCAAGTTACGGTTTGGTACAGTGAGTCTAATTCAATATAGGTGTTTTGAAACTTCAAGATCATTTATCATTTTGTGAGGAAATATACTTTAGGTTGGTGCAAAAGTAATTGTGGTTTTGCTATTACTTTCAATGGCCAAAACTGAAAATTACTTTTGCACCAACCTAGTATTTTTATGTCCTTAAAAACCTTGAGATTCCATCTAGAGGAGTCATAATGTTACTTGAGAGTCAGCTAAGTAGGCAGAATTAGTGTTGATGACAGTAACCCAGTTTGATGTTTCTGTTTGCTTGAGCTGCCATAACAACGTATCACAGTTTGGGTGGATTAAGCAACAGAAATTTATTTTCTCACAGTCCTGAAGGCTAAAAGTCCAGTAAGGTTCTGGCTAACTTAGTTTCTTATGAGAGCTCTCATTCTGGCTTATAGACAGCCAACTTCTTGCTATATTCCCACGTAGCCTTTCCTCAGTATTTATGCACAGAAAGTGAGGAAGTGAGCTCTCTGGTGTTTTTTCTATGAGGATACTAACCCTACAAAAACCTCATTTAACCTGAATCACTTTCTTAGAGGGTTGCTATCCAAATAACTGTCCCTCTGGGGGATATGACTTAAACATATAAACATTTAGTCCATAACAGTTTCTATCATTACATGTGGAGCTTAAGATTCTTCCATGCCATTAGTGAAAAATAAAATTAAGATCTTTATAGATAATACCCAAGAGAATTGAAAGCAGATGTCCACAAAAAAGTACATTAATGTTTATAGTAGTATTACTTAAAATAACCATATGATGAAACTTAAGTCTGTCTACTGACACATGGATAAATGCTATACAATTAAAAATATTCACTGATAAAAAGGAATAATCACGAGGTCAAGAGATCGAGACCATCCTGGTCAACATGGTGAAACCCCGTCTCTACTAAAAATACAAAAATTTGCTGGGCATGGTGGCACGTGCCTGTAGTCCCAGCTACTAGGGAGGCTGAGGCAGGAGAATTGCTTGAACCTAGGAGGCGGAGGTTGCAGTGAGCCGAGATCACGCCATTGCACTCCAGCCTGGGTAACAAGAGCGAAACTCCATCTCAAAAAAAAAAAAAAAGGAATAAAGTACTGATATATGCTACATCATAGATGAGCCTTGAAAATATTATGCTATGTGAAAGAGGCCAGACACAAGAGAGCATATATTGTAGAATTCCATTTATATGGAATGTCCTTGATAAGCAAATCCACAGAAAGGGACAGTAGATTTAGTGGCTTCCAGAGTCTGTGGGGAGGGAGCAATGGGAAGTTATTGCTAATGGCTAGAAGGCAGTTAAAAATATTCTGAAATAAGATAGCGGTGTTGGTTGCCCAATTTTGTGAATATACTAAAAAGTTCTTCAAAATGGTGAATTTAATAGCATGTGAATTATATTTCAATAAAGATTGTATGAGTAAAAAAAAGTAAAGATATTTTCCGGAAAACAAAGAAGAAAAACATCGTAATCAAAAACTCAGAAAAGAAAATGAGTAAATAGGCAATGCTTTAAACTATTTGCTTTTTCTTTATATCAATATTAAAGAAATTCTAGATTCTTACTTGTGTGTTCCATTACCCCTATATATCACCAATGTATAATGCTAACAAAACTTTGAGATATAAACTAGATTTATAAGTTATTGAGGTTGTTAAAGCCTAAATAGACTGTATTTGTAGAAATAATTTAATGTAAGAGTATGATACTTACTTTTAATGTATCACTACTTATTATTATAAAACTTTTCAAATAAATTTTCTATATTATAATTCCTGAGATTGGCCATTGAATGTCATTTTTTCAGTGTGAAGAAGTAATATAAAATCTCGCATTTAATTTCAGCTTTCTGTTCACGATTTGTCTCATATTTTCCAACAATTCCTGCCAATTTATTCAGTAAAACATGAATTGATTTTAGTTTGACTTCTCATTGTACTTAAAATAAAATCAATACTAAAAATGTTCTATAAAGCCAAATATGCCCTCCACTTCCCTCATATCTATCTTATACTCAGTTCTTGTATGCCACTCTACTTCACTCACTTTTCATCAGCTATATGGTTCTTCAGTCTTGCCTATAAGAGATCCATTGTTCTAACGTCTTCATTGAGGTTCTGACATCAAGCTAGATGGATTAACCCATGGAACAAAATAATCTATGAACTATTTACCCATATGTGTAATACTCATTCTTCCAAGGAAAGTCAAACCATTATTCTAACGGTCGAATCCATGAATATATTTGTCATCTTGGTTCCCTATTTCTCTGTACCTCTTATAAGCCTCCTTCATCAGATTCCAAATGATGGCAATTGAGGTGCTCAATATATTTAGAAGTTGGAAGAGAGTGAAAATAATACAGAACTGACTTTGTAGAAAGATAGAAAGAGGTCAGTCATGGATAAATACAACCCTTTGAAGGAATATATGTTTAGATCTAGAACATGTCCACACTTGCATGTAACAATATTTAACTTCTTCATTAAAACAAAGATAAAATATCTACCTCAAAAGGCTGTTGTGATAAATAAATTAGATCATGTATTAAACAAAAGGAACATATTAGCATTGAAATGTCGATGCTGAATGATTAGATGGACCTTCACTGACTGACTGCTTGTGTAAGCACACTAGTCTTAAAGGACTGGGTAATCTTCATTTATGAATAATTTTATGGTGTAACTGTTCAGAATCACTCATAATTAGTACAAATTGCACAAGGTAAACACATACATACACAAGTTCTACTGAGTATGTAATACATTAAAGCTCTGAAAAGGTATATATGAGCCCATTTCCTGATAGCAGAATACTTAAAACAACATTAAGTGTGGTTAATAACTACTACTCTGCAAAGGGGAAAATTATTCCCAAGACTATGTCTGTTCCAGAGTCCCCTGGGTGTCCTGTATGCATCATCAGCCTCATCACCATCCTGGGATAATTTCCTCACTTGATTCTCATTCCTTCTCCTATATACTATTTTATCAGTAAAATAAGTATTAAAATATGCAGAGAAAAAATACACAGTTAAATATATGAAATTCTGATCTTGGATCTGACAGATGAAATTGTTACATTCAATATATCTTTTGCAGATTTAGTGTACCTGAGATTATGACTTACTTTTTTTTAAAGTATGATATATGAAACAAGTACCAAATGTAAGGTTTCATCAAATATAAACTGTTTTCATTATGTTATTTTTATGGCTTATTAAATGCTAAGAAAGTAATTAATGCTAAGACAACTGTCGTTATATGATTTTATGTGTATGAGAAGTCAAAGGTTGCTCTTCAGGAACATTTGTGGAGATGTCAACTAGGTAGTTGGACAGATGAGTCTGGAGATAATGAAAGAGGTCAGAACTATATACCAAAAACCAGCTAAAATTTTTAATATATAAATAATTTTAAGCTGAAGCTCTAATACCTTAAAGACAATGTTGACATGTTATTCGCTTTTCCTTTTTCATACCAAAAATACGGAGAGAGATGCACTTTAAATAAAGCAAATACTGTTTTGATTTTATAAATGTGTATTACTCAAACCCATCTTTGACACTTTTGTGTTTTCTCAAAGCATTAGGAAGGAATGTTGTCTAGCAGTACAGACATAAATATGCAGTATAAATATGGGGTAAATTTGCATTTTTGGATTTCAGCAAAATCTTTCAGAGGACTTCTTTCAGGCCTTGGCTACAAGCAATTCTCAACTCCCATCTTGAGAAACTCTTTTCTGTTCTTCGTAACTCCTTATAGAATAAGACTAGCAGTTTATATCTTTTATCTAAATTCATATTATCTTTGCATAAAGCTCATATTCAACAAATGACTTAACTCTATTCACATTTTGGAATACTCAGCACTTAAAATTGCAATTGAGATCCTTCTCTTAAAATTTTCCCGTCCTCATTCATGCTTTCATCCATCCACCAATTTATCCCCCATCCACTCATCTATCTATCTATCTATCCAGCATTTACTGAGTGTCTACTATGCATCAGGCACTGTTACAGATGCATGCAATATACCACAGAATAACACAAAGATATTTGTCCTTGAGGAGATTACATTCCAGCTAATGGGACAATAAAAAATAAGTGTAATAAATAAGAAAATAATAAAATACATAGATAATGATAAATTATACAGAAAAAAACTGTAAGTAGAGGAGGGCAATTAGGTTTACAAGTTCTGGCAATAGTATGAGTGGAACAAATGCAATGCTAAATGACACGGTAAGGGTAGGATTCACTGAGGAGTTAAAATTTGAAAAAAGACTTGAAGGAGATGTGAGTTGACCGAACAGCTATTTGGGACAAGAACATTGTAGGCAAAGAGAAGAGCTGGAGCTTAGTCCTGAAGATAGCTTATTTTGTAAATTCCAGAAAGTGTTTGAAGACCAGTGTGGCTTCAGCGCAGACATCTAGGATGAGAAAAGAGAAATCAGAGAAGCCATGGGAGCCTAGGTCATCTAAGGACTTAGGGGTCATTTTAAGAATTTTAGATTTTACTGTGAGGAAATGGCCGGTTTTTACCAGAGGACCGTCATGAACTTACTTACATTTCAAAAGGATTACTTTGGTTTTTCTTTTAAGAATAGATTATACAAGTGGTAAGGATAGACTTATGAAGACAAATTAGAAGGCCATTGTTTTTTTCTTTTTTTAAAGTATGAGATTATGTGGGTTCTACCAAGGTAAAAGGAATAGAAAAATACATGAACTAGTCAAACCGTGGAAGCATTTCAATTTTGAAACCAACAAGATTTCTTGGTATTTTCTGATAAATGAAGAATGATTTTGAGGTCATCAGTCTGATAAATAGAAAGGATAGAGTTATGATTCATGAGATAGGGAAGCTGCTGGAGAAACAGATTTTGGGGAGAGTGGTGGAAGACGAAAAGCTGTGGCTTCCTTTTGAAATTTAGATTTCAATTAGTAAGTGGAGATGTCAAGTAGGTAGATGGATAGATAAGTCTGGTGATATGAAAGAGGTCAGGACTATAAATATGAAATTAGGAATAGAAACATAAGTGGTATACAAAGCAGCAAGACTAGATGAGATCAAGATGTCGATGATTACAGATAAGAATAGTAAAAGACCATGGATTGACTGAGGTATTGTACCTCAGAATTTCTTCTCCACAAAGGACAAGAGAAAGCAATGACCAAAGCAGACTGAGAAGGAGCAACCAGTGAGGTAGGAAAAAAATAAAAATATGACATCTGAAGCTACTGGTGAAGTTTATCAATAAGGAGGAAGTGATAATCTATGTCAAATGCTGCTTATATGTCAGGTATGATGAATAATATAAATGGACCATTGGATTTAGCATTGTGGGTACAGATAACTTTAATGACAGTGCTTCTAACAAACAACCATTTGATAAACTCTGCTTTCCCTTTCTATCTCCTACCAATCAATCTTCATATATCTTCTTCCAGTTATGTTTACCTGTCATTAACTTTTCTCATGTTTTAAATGACAAAAGGAGTATGTTTATCATTGAATTAAATATGAAAGTCAGATATATAAATAAAATCATCTCAACATTTCTTCTCACACAAACATCTCCATAACTTTTAAGAACCTTATCTTAAAATCTTGGCGGGTTATCTGTCTCTTCATTCTTTATCTCATCTCAAATAGAAAACTTAAAATTACATTAATTTAAGGGTCAGGTTTTTTTTTGATGAAAATTATCCTAATTATCCTAATTATCTTAACAGAAAGATAAAGATAGCTATAATTCATTATTTTTAAATTTAACTTGACAAATAATAGTTGCATATATTCTGGTGGTACATAGTGATGTTTCCATACATATAATTTATGGTAATGAGACCAGCATAATTAGCATATTCGTCATCTCAAACGGTTATTATTTCTTCACGTTGAGAATTTTCAATATCTTTCTTTTAGTGTTTTGAAGCTACGTTATTTTTAACTATCATCATCCTACAGTGGCATAGAACACTAGAACTGATTTCTCATCTAGTTGTAATTTTGTCTCCTTTAGCAAGTCTCTCACTGTCACTCCATTTCCCCTACCATTCCCAATCTCTAGTATCTGTTCTACTTTTAGTTTAATAAAATCAATTTTTTTAACTTTCATATATGAGTGAGAACAAGTGATATTTAACTTTCTATTCCTGGCTTATTTCACTTACCATAATGTCCTCTAGTCCCATCCATGTTGCCTCAAATGACAGGATTTCATTATTTTAATTGTTCTACATTACATAATATGTCTGAATAGCAATGTAATAAATCTTGTTTGAACTAATAGGCATTCAACTATGTCCAGTTTTTGTTCTATAGATAACACTACAACAAAAATAGTATTGTTCCAATATCTTGAGATATTAGTGCTTTTGTTTCTTTTGTATAGTTTTTCAAAAGTATAATTCAAAGTCAAAAATAATATATATTTATAATTTAATGTACATTGTTGCATTTGTTTGTAATTAATAAAATCGTTTATCTTTACTAGTGTTGGATCATATTAGTTTAATTTTGTTTTGTTTTAGTGTTTTCCTAACTGAAGGAAACCTTAATAATTGCTATAGTTTGCATTTTCTTGATATATAAAGTATATAGCAGGAAATCACCATATATTGAATAGCAATCAGGACAATCACCATATAAGTTAATAATCAGTCTTTCAGATTTGCTCTTCTCTGAAATATTTGTTCTCTCTCTTCTCCCACATTTTTATTTTGTATTATCCAGAAAATGCCCTTTTCTCAGATAATATTTTACTATAATTCTTTTTGTCTCTTCTACCTGCGTAGTTACATCTTCCTGGTCAATCCTAGAATTACATACATTTGCTTTCGTTTTTTTTTCTTAATCAGACTTTCCCAGGATTGATCTGTTCCTTATTTCTCAGAAAGAGCTTTTACTTTAATTTAGTGTTTGTTTGGCACAACAGGATAGTACTGTGCTTAGCAATAAAATAGTCATAGTTAAAGAAGTAATGTATCTTTAATGGGAAAAGAATTGAAAACTTAGGAATGTAATTACCTAAATAGGAGACAGCTCTGCATGCTCATACATAGTAGTACAAGCTTGCCAGTTTTTTCAAAGTTTGCCCATCGAGGCATATGACTGCTCATGAGGGAGGAAATATCCTGAGAGAAGCTCTGTTTGCCACACTAAATGAATTTTTAATTATCCCACTGCCATGACCTTCAACTTAGCATACCAAACACTTCCAAAAATGAGCAACAGGCTACATATGTTCCCGATAGGTTCAACACAGGTGTCAACACATACCCAAGTCTTCATTATGTAACTGGACTAAGAATTTCTATTTTCCCAGGTCTTATTTTTGTTCCTTTTATTTTATATATTTTTATTCTTTTCAATTCTTATTTCTACGTTGATCCCTCTTCTCTGTTCAGGCATCCAATCTAAAGTGTTGACTATATTTGTACTAGTAACAGTAACTTCCCCTAGATATCCTATCAAAAGGATATTCCCCAAATTTTAGTGTGGCCTATGCTTACCAGCCTTTTTGTACAGCTAGGTTATGACCATATGACTACAGTTTTTGCTAGTGAAACATGAGTGAACCTAATATGTACACTTTCATATCATCTACTTAAAAGAAACATGCATACGTGTTGCTTTCACTCTTTCTCCTACTCATGTGCTGAAATGTGTATGTGGTTTGGTCAGCCAGTTTCAAGGATGATGAAGCCAGTGTAGTCTATGCTATCAGATAGCAACACACAAGAAAGTGAAATTTTGGTGACTGTAACAGAAAGGTCTTTTTGACCACGTACTGTCTATGCACCACTATATAGTAAAATGAAAAGTAAACAAAAACAAAAAAGATAAACAAAAAAACATGAAATACTTATATCTTGTGTTGAGCCACTATACTCTGGAGTATTTTCATCACAACAAGTTAGCCAAAGTTTTGCAAACTTCTTCTGTAAAAGCCAAGATAGTAAATATTTTCAGATTTTCAAGACATATAGTCTGTTGCAACTACACAACTTTGCCTCAACTCTTCCCTTTCAGTGTGAAAGGAGACATAGGCAATGCATAAAATGGATGCATATAAATGGATATGTTCCCATAAAATTTTATTTTCAAAAAACAGGTGACTGTTTATATGTGGCACATGGGCATAGTTCGATGTTTCATGATACAGTCTATAACATGACTAATACAATCTTCTCCACTATATATATATATAACATACATATATGATTTTAAGAAAATTATGTTAAATATACATTGTCTTTAATTTAAATAAATTATGCTATGCTAAATATGTTTTTATTTAACACTATACATTTAAGATCAGTAATGTTATAATTCACATATTCTGCTAATTATTTCTGGTTGTTTCCTAGATTTCAATAGTAATAGTCAATTTAGGGACAACTGATATGTTACTATATTGAGTCTTCTGATATATAAAAATATATAACTTCATATTTAGGTCCTTTTAGTTTATCTTGGAAATGTTTTATAGTATTCAGTAAAGCAAATTCATACATATGTTTTTAAATTTATGTCTAAGTAAGATGGGTTTTGACACTATCATAAATCGTTTTTTAAAATTTTAATTTCTAGTTGTTTAAGGTTATGAAAATGTACTTAAATTTACATATTAACCATGTTTAATGCAACCTTACTAAATCCATCTATTAGCTCAATTGTGTATACGTGTGTGTGTGTGTGTGTGTGTGTATATAATTTCACATTATCTTTATCCATTTGTCTGTTTATGGACATTGAGGTTGATTCCATTATCTTAGGTATTGTAAATAGTGCAACAATAAACATGAGTTTGCAGGAGTCTCTTTGATCTACTGATTTCCTTTTCTTTGGATCAATACCCAATAATGAGTATTTATTGCTGGATCTTATGGTAGTTATGTTTCTAGTCTTTTGAGAAATCTCCACAATGTTTTCCATGATTACTATACTAAATTACATGGCCACTGACAGTGTATCATAGTTTCCTTTTCCATACATTTTCACCGTTAACTGGGTAGAGATGATCTTTCATTGTGGCTTTGATCTATATTTGTTGGAAGATTAGTCATGTTGAGCACTTTTTTCATGTATTTGTTGCCTGTTTGTCTTCTGAGAAATGTCTATTCAGATCTTTTGCCTGCTTTTTATTTGGATTTTTGTTGTTGTTGCTGTTGAATTGAGTTCCTCGTATTGTTATACTCCAACGAGTTTAAACAGAAGCACCACGCACTGAGTTTGTTGAGAGTCCACGTTTATGCCGGCGTCCGAGAGTCAGCTAGAGCTCAAACCTCTCGGCCAAGAACAAAGGGCGGTGAACATTTTTATAACAGTTTAGAGTCGGGGGGCGGCAAGCAGATCATTACGGAAGCAGAAGGAGCAGGTTAGGGGAGAAGGAGGGGCCTAACAAAAAGTTCTGCTTAAAATTGTATTTTTACTCAGGATGTGGGGTAGCAGTATGGGGTAACAGTTACACAGTTGCAGATACAGGATGTACAGGGCCCGTGGACCCTGTTTCTCAGAAAATTGGTTACAAAGATGCCAGGTGTCTAAGACCACAAGCTTTCGGAACAGAATGCCATACCATAGCTCAGGATGGGCAAAATGGAGTTAGCAGGATTGTTTAAAATGTATTCATTATAGCCAAGCTAGGGTATTTCAGTATATTCTGAATATTAGGATCCTTCCAGATGAATAGTTGGCAAATATTTTCTCCCATACTACAGGTTATCTCTTCATTCTGTCGATTGTTTCCTTTGCTGTGCAGAACCTTTTTCATTCCATATAGTCCCATTTGTCTATTTTTGGTTTTGTTTCCTGCGCTTGTGAAGTTTTAGGCATAAAATCCTTGCCTAGATCAATGCACTGAAGAGTTTTCCCTAAGTTTCCTATAGTAGTCCTATAACGTTGTGTCTAATACATTTAAGTCTAACACATGGAGCTGATTTTTTACAAGGTGAGAGACAGGGATCTAAGTTTCATCCTTCTGCATGTGTATATGCCGTTTTCCCACCATCATTTATTGAAGAGGATATTCTTTTCTCAATGTTTATTTTTGGTGACTTTGCCAAAAACCAGTTAGAGGTAAATAGGCAGATTTTCTTCTGGGTTATGTATTCTTTTCCACTGATGTGTCAGTTTTTATAGGAATATTATGATGTTTTAGTTATTGTGATGGTTAATACTGGTGTCAGCTTATCTAAATTGAGGGATGCCTAGATGTCTGATGAAGGATCCTTTCTGAGTTTGTGAGGGTGCTGCCAGAGAAGACTGACATTTGAAATCCATGGACTGGAAGAGGAAAAGCCACCCTCAGTGAAGGTGGGCTCCATCTAATCTGCTGCCAGCTTGACTAGAACAAGCAGATCAAAGAAGGGACAAGCAGTTTGCTGGGTTTCTCTCTCTCTCTCTCTTCTCCTGTGCTCGATGCTTGCTTCCTGTCTTTCTGCCCTTGGACATCAGACTCAAAGTTTTTGGCCTTAAGACTTGGGGACTTGTACCAGCAGCCTTCGGAGTACTCTTAGGTCTTCAGTCTCAGACTTAGGTTTGCATTATTGCATTCCCTGGTTTTGAGGCTTTCAGACTTTAACTGAGCTATGCTACTATCTTCTCTCTTTTTGCAGCTTGCAGACAGCCTGTCATGGGTTTTTGCCTTGTAATTTTGTGAGCCAATTCTCCTTAATAAACCCCCTTTTACATACACATATATCATATTGGTTCTGTCCCTTTGGATAATCCTGACTAAAATGAAGGGTTATTATATATTTGTAGCATAGTTTCAAGTTAGGTAGTGTAATACCTCCAGCTTTGTTCTATTTGCTTGGTGTTGCTTTGGCTATTCAGGGTTTTTTGTGGTTCCATGCAAATTTTAGCGTTGATATTTAGCATGTTACTGGTATTTTGATAGTGTTTGCATTAAATTTATAGATTGTATCACATTGTATGGTTACTTTAACTATATTCTTCCAATCAATGGGTATGTAATATCTTTTTATTTGTTTGTGTCCTCTTTGATTTCTTTCACCAGAGATGTAAGTTTTCTTTGTAGAAAGCTTTCCCCTCCTTGGTTAATTTATTCCTAGGCATTTAATTTTATAAATTTAGTTATTGCAAATGGGATTGCTTTTTTATTTCTTTTCAGTTAGCTCGTTATTGGTATACAGAAATTATATTGATTTTATGTTGAATGTTATTTGTATAAATTTATGGGATACAAGTACAATTTTGTTACCTGCATGGATTGTGTAGTGGTCAAGTAAGGGTTTTTAGGGTACCCATCAGATCCAGTAAGTAACTTCTCTTCATTCACTTTCTTGCCACTCCCTGACCCTTGTGAGTCTTCATTGACTGTCATTCCACTTTCTACGTCCATGTGCACACATTTTTTTTTTTTTTTAACACTGACTTCTGAATGAGAACATGTGATATTCCACTTTCTATGTCTGGGTTGTTACACTTAAGATGATGCCCTCCAGTTTCATCCATGTTACTGAAAAATATGTGATTTTATTCTTTTTATGAATGGAATACTGAACAGTATTCCATTGTGCATATATACCACATTTTGCTTATTTAATTATCTGTTGATGGACACTTAGATTGAGTCTATATTTTTGCTATTATGAATAGTGCTGCAATAAACATACTAGTGTTGGTACCTTTGAGGTAAGGATTTCTTTTCTTTTGAGTTGATATCTACTGTGAGTTTGCTAGATCAAATGGTAGTTCTACTTTTAGTTCTTTGAGAAATCTTCATACTTATCTCCATAGAGGTAGTACTAATTTGCATTCCAAAAAACAATGCATAAGAGTTCCCTTTTCTCTACCTACTCATCAACATCAGTTATTTTTTCTTTCAATAATAGCCATTGTAACTGAGTAAGATAATATCTCATTGTGGTTTTGTGTTTCTCTAATGATTAATGATGTTGATCTTTTTCATATACCTGTTGGTCATTTGTGTATCTTATTTTGAAAAATGTCTATTAGTGTTTTATTGCTCACTTTTTAATTAGATTATTTTTGTTGTTGAGTCGTTTTATTTCCTTGTATATTCTGTATATTAATCCACTGTCAGAAAATGGTTTGCAAATATTTTCTCCCATTCTGTGGGTTGTCTGTTTACCCTGTTAATTATTTCTTTTGCTATGTAGTAGTATTTTTGTCTATTTTTGTTTTTATTGCACGTACTTTTGAGGTTTTAGTCATAAATTATTTGCCCAAGCGAAAGCCCCGAAGAATTTAACTTAGGTTGTTTTTTTTCTAGTGCTATCAGTTTGGGGTCTTACCTTTAAGTCTCTAATCTATCTTGGGTTGATTTTTGTAAATGGTGAATGATAGGAGTTCAGTTTCATTTTTCTGCACGTGACAATCCAATTATCATAGCACCATTTATTGGAAAGGTTGTTCCTTCCTCAATGTATGTTCTTACTGGCTTTATCAAATATCAGATGGTTGTAAATATGTGGCTTTATTTCTGGTTTCTTCATTTGGTTCTATTGATCTATTACATCTATTTTTATACTAGTACCATGCTAGCACCAAGTCAGAACAAACTGAAGACATCACATGTTCTGACTTCAAATTACACTACAAGGGTACTAGAATTATATTACAAGGATATGTAGTATAATTTGAAGTCAGAACATGTGATGCCTCCAGCTTTGTTCTTACTTTTTCTTACATTGCTTTTGCTATTTGGGCTCCTTTTTGATTACACACCAATCTTAGGATTATTTTTTCAAATTCTGTGAAAAGTGACATTTGTATTTTGATAGGGATCAAACTGGCTCTGTAAAATGCTTTGAGAAGTACGATTTTAGCATAAAATCATATATTCCGTATATGTCAGTTATATTCCATTGATCTGTATGTCTCTTCTACGGCAGTACTATCATCTGTCTTTTCTACTGAAGCTTTGTAGTAGGTTTTGAAATTGGGAAGTCCAATTCAATTGTGAGTTCCGCAAATTTGCTCTTCTTTGTCAGGATTATTTTGACTATTCTGGGTCCCTTGAGTTTTTTATAACTAATAAAATCAGCTTTATAAGTTTTGTAAGAAAGAAGTCTTAGAATTTTATAAGGATTAACTTGAAACTGTCTATGAATTTTAGAAGTATTGCTATCTTAAGTATTTCATATGAATATGGGTTGTCAATCCTCTCATTACATTTTGTTTTTTATTTCTACATGATTTTATAGTTTTCAAAAATATACAACAAAATTCAATTTTTTATAGTTTTTGTTACGTAAATTTCAAAATTTATTCTAATGCATTTAAATATTTTGAGAATTGTTGAATTGTTTTTTTATTTTTGGATTATTTTTTACTAAAGTACATAAATAAGTTAATTTTTGCATATTGATCTAGAGTTCTACAACTTGCTGATCTTATTTGTTTTAATAGTTTTTTTTTTTTCCAGATATTTAGGATTTTCTACATAAATGATCATGTCAGCATGACTAAAAGTGGTTTACTTCTTTCTTTCTGATCATCTCCAGTACAACATTGAATAAATGTAGTCAGAAGAGATAACTTTGTCTTGTTCCTGATCTTAGATGGAAAGCATTCAATCTCGTGCCATTAAATAAGTTGTTACCTGTGGGTTCTTTGATGAAGCCCCTTGTCAGGTTGGGAAAGTTCATTTTTGTTCTTACTATTATGTGTGTCCATCATGAAAGGGAAGCCATTATCCTTAGCAAACTAACACAGGAACATAAAATCAAATACTGCATCTATTAAGCCTGTTAACCTAAAGGGGACCTAACAGGTACTAGGCTTAATACCTGGGTGATAAAATAATCTGTACACCAAACCCCCATGGCACAAATTTACCTATGTAGCAAACCTGCAGTTGTAACCCTGAACTTAAAAGTTAAAAAAATAAAATATATCAAATGTTTTTTCTACATCTTTGAGGCCATGATACAGTTTTATTTATTCTATTAATATAGCTAATTAATAAGTGAATTTTTTTACAGTCTTTGCATTCCTGACAGGTTTGCTTCATATATATTGAAGTCAAGCACATAGATATTTAGTGTTACTATGTCTTCTGTCTTTTTTGATTTCTAGAAATGTTATTTGTTCTGAAACTTATTTGGCTATATCAATATATAAGAAGATTTATTATAATTTGTGTTTGAATAGACTATTTTTCTACTCATTAACTATGTTTTTATATTGATTATGTTAGTTTTCAAAAGAGATGACAGAATTTATCTGGCTGTTCAGAGTAAGAAATGGCTTTCTAACTTGTAAAACTTTTCAAAGGAGCTTTTAGATCTTATATACCTTAAGTCTCCTTCTCCAGAACTGCTAGGGGTAAGGTCTGGGGATCTGTATTTTACATGGTCCCCAAGTGATTGTAACCAGCAGATGACGAACTTATGGGCAGCGATTTTCTACATACGGGGCTCTGGCTCCTGTGTTTTGTCAGTCAGCATTTGGAAGTACAAAGGAACCTTACCCCTCCCAATTACAAAATCTTACCTCTTGGTTTCCCCTCCTAGCAAACAGGATCAGAACAGTGCTTCTCATAGTGTAGTTCCCAAACAAGGCACAAACAGCATCATCTGTGATCTTATCAGACTATAAATTCTCCAGCCCCATGCCAGACCTACTAAGTTAGAAATTATGGGCATGGAGCAAACACATTCATGTGTTTTAACAAATCCTCCCAGGGATTCTGACACCTGCTCAAGTTTAAGAACGACTAGATTTGAAAATTTCACAATTTCAAGAAGTGACAAAGAAAGACACAGCTCCATGTAAGGCAGATTTTGACTCTATGGTTTACAATTTTCATTGTCCTTGTAAATTTATGGCCTTAAAAACATCTTTACTATTATTTTAGCAAGATTTCAAGAAAGCCTGGAAGTTAATACATACGTAGAACTCAAAATCTTACCGACAATCCTTGCAGTTTTAGAAATCACTTAACCTTTAATGCCTTAAATTCCTCAGCTATGAAATGGGTAATAATAGTAGCTACCTCCCCAAGACTATTAGGGTGAATCAGTAAATGTATGCCCAGCACTTAGTGTCAGGTGGGTAGTGTTATATAAATGTTTCCATTAGCATCACTATAACAAAATTGCTTTTTAAAAAAATATAATTGTCTTCTTGATCTAAGAAACCTCTTTCTGACATGTAAGTATATTTAAATTTCAGACTTAAACACAGGCTTAGTATCTGTTTATATGTTAGTACAGGCATTTTTCTGTAAATATTTGTTTTCATATTTGTTTCTGTGGTAGACTTTGAACTATTTAAGGATAAGACATTGATTGTTGTTTCTACAGTATCTGGTATAATTCCTGGCTTAGAGTAAGCTTTCAGAAAACAATTTTCAGTTGTATAATTCCAAACTTTTCAGTTGCTAGGGGAAACCAACTCCATGTCTCCTTTGTCATTCTGGATAGGCTATGTTTCCCTAACAACAATGGCAAATCTTGGTGGCTTTGACCCCAAACATTCACATTTCATCCACTTAACAAGTCTGTGTTAGGCCTGGTTGTGGCTCTGCTCTTGTGTCATTCTCTCTGTGGAACTAGGTGAATGGAGAAGCAGCAATCTGGAACATTGTTGGAAATTGAGGGAAAGGAGATCACCACGCCAAAGCACCTACTATCATTTAAAGTTTCTTAGTTGAAACTGCAACTTATCACTTCCACCACACTTCATTTTCAAGGGAAATCACAACGTCCTTTCTAATATCAATGAGAAGGCATGTATAACACTCCTACAAGGAGAGGCAGAAAAATATTTGCGAGATATACAAGATTGTCCTCCCAATCTCTACCTATTCTGATAGAGTGTCCTCCCATTGCAACATGCAGTGACCTCCCCTCCAGCCCCCAAGTCCTAGAATTTCACAGGAACGGCAGAACTGGATGGAGAAAACAGCTGGTGTTCGAGTTTGTTCAGGCTACTATAACAAAATACCGTAAAGTGAGTAAGTAAGAAACAATAGAAATTTGCTCACAGTTCTGGAGGCTCAGAAGTCTAAGATCAGGGTGCCAGCATAACTGGAGTCCAGGGAGAGCTCTTTTCCTGGTTGCAGACTGCCTCCTCGCTGTATCCTCAAATGGTGGAAGAGAGCAAATGAACGCCCAGCTCCCACAGGCCTCTTTTATAAGGGCACTAACTCCGTTAATGAGGGCTCTGCAGTCGTGATCTGATCACCTCCTAAAGGCCCACCTGCTAATGCTATCACAGTGGGGTTTAGTTTTCAACCGTAACAGCACAGGGTTTGTACCTCCATTGTCCAATTTTACAAAACAGTCTACTCTTCACGTCACCTTCTGATATGGTTTGCTGCGTCCCCATCCAAATCTCACTTTGAATTGTAATAATACTCACATGTCAAGGGCAGGGCCAGGTGGCGATAATTGAATCTGGGGGTGGTTTCTCCCATACTGTTCACCTGCTAGTGAATAAGTCTTATGAGATCTGACAGTTTTATAAATGGAAGTTTCCCTGCACAAGCATTACTGCCTGCTGCTATGTAAGATATGACTTTGCTCCTCATTCACCCCTGCCATGATTGTGAGGTCTCCCCAGCCATGTAGAACTGTGGGTCTATTAAACCTCTTTCCTTTATAAGTTACCCAGTCTTCGCTACGTCTTCATTAGCAGCACGAGAACAGACTAATACACCTTCATTGCAGGTGAGGTAGTTACTAATCACCTCAATTACCAACTGCTGACATTCAGCAAGCTTTGGAGTGCCTGGTGTATGCCACGGACTGGGCCACAATTCCAAGACTCTCTATGCTGGGCCTTCTTACTGCTTATCCATGCTTTTCCCCACTGTTTTGTCTGGAGGTTCTGGGCCTTTCCCAACCTCCTCAGCAGCATGGGCTTTATTATGGCCATATATTCCCCAGGGCCCCAGATCAAACCTCTCTTCCTCCTTGAGACCCTCTTCCATGAACCCCTGTGTTCTTCCCGTATCTCAACCAGCACCATTTTGAGGAATGTCAGCGTAGCTCTTGATGAAGTGGAAATTTTCCACATGTGGGGTTTTCCCCTCCATCAGTTTACATTTCCCCAGGAACTTATGCAGTGTGCTTATAACACAGTGCCTGAAACATATTAACCTTCTAGTCAGTAATTGTGAGCTGTTATTTCAAGGGATAGATGGTATATTCACCCCTAGGACCCAACCTGCAGCAGGGAGTCAGTGAACTAGGGGGCTGATTCAGTCACAAAGTAATAAGACTAAAGACAGCACAAGTGTGGAAATATGGCTATTGTCTTTATAAAACTTGAATCACTAACAAGTTGAATTTAAGATAATTTACTTCAAATAAATATAGAATGCAGATCATGACTTAATCATAATAAAGCATTCTTTATGTTTAAAATGTCACACAAAATATTGTTTTCTTTTTTATGTATTTTTTTTTTTTTTTTAGTCAGGATCTTGCTCTGTTGCTCAAGCTGGAATGCAGTGGTGCAAACAGCTCACTGCAGCCTCCAGCTCCTAGGCTCAAACAATCCTCCCACCTCAGCCTCCCACACAGCCAGAATTATAGGATCATGTCACCATGCCCACTATTTTTTTTTTTTTTTTTTGTAGGGACAGGGTCTCACTATGTTGCCCATGCTGGTCTCAAACTCCTGGACTTAAGCCATCCTCAGGGTGAGTCTATACAGTAAAGTGAAAGCAAGTTTATTAAGAAAATAAAGGAATAAAAGAATGGCTACTCCATAGACAGAGCAGCCCTGAGGGCTGCTAGTTGCCCATTTTTATGATTATTTATTGATGATGTATTAAACAAGGAGTGCATTATTCATGTCTTCCCTTTTTAGACCATGTAGGATAACTCCCCGGTGTTGCCATGGCATCTGTAAACCATTATGGTGCTGGTGGGAATGTAGCAGTGAGGATGACCAGAGGTCACTCTCATCACCATCTTGCTTTTGGTGGATTTTGGCCAGCTTTCTTTACTGCAACCTGTTTTATCAGCAAGGTCTTTATAAACTGTATCTTGTGCCAACCTTCTATCTCATCCTGTGACTTAGAATGCCTAGCCGTCTGGAAATGTAGCCCAGTAGGTTTCAGCCTCTTTCTCTTTCTTCCTTTCTCTTTCCTTCTTTCTCTCTTTCTTTCTCCTTCCTTCCTTCCTTCCTTCCTTCCTTCCTTCCTTCCTTCCTTCCTTCCTTCCTTCCTTCCTCCCTCCCTTCCTTCTTCCTTCCTTCTTTCTTTCTTTCTTTCTTTCTTTTTTGCTTTCTTTCTTCTTTTTCTTCCTGTTTGAGCATTTTATTGCTTTCTGGCCTACAAGATGCTATAGACTCATCTTCTATATTTCTTTGCCCACTTCCAAAATCAGCCATTTCTTTAAAGAGTACTGGTTCCTTTTATTTGTAAATGGTACTGGAAACTAAGATCTTGGCTCTAGGTGTGCTCAATGCTCCTGTGATGCAGTTGCTTCTAGACTCTCTCAGCTGATAGAGCAAGGAAATAGATACAAATATAGTAACTTGTGTACATATACATATATAAATTTTATAAATTTATCCAAATGTATCTATAGTACTATATTAAGTAAACATAAATTCATACAAATGTCTTTAACTCTAGACATTTAACAAATGTCTTTAACCCATTACTACATGAATCTTTTTACTCCTTTCCCCTTGGTTACCTGTAACTGCCCCTCCCCCATGGTCAGAAGCCACCATCCATTTCATCCATTTACTTAAATTGCAGTATACATGTCTAGTGGAAATAATTCATCAATTATAGTGTACATGCAGTTTCTTTTGCCTTTAGTCCTCTAGTCTCTATTCATCTCCAAGGTCAGTACCTTTTTCTCACACCCATTTCGGTATTTCATAAATTTCTATTGCAGTTAGATTCTCTTTTACAGTCTGCATTTCATTCTGGTATTCCCTGATACCTTAAATGATTTTTTAAAATGTATACATTAAAAATTACTCTTAGTGTTATGAAGTTCCATGGGTATTGACAAATGCATACTCTCATGTATTCACCATTATTATAGCATACAGAATAGCTTTATTGCTGTAGAATTTCCCAGTTTTCATTTATTCTCTCAAAGCACTTGGTAACCATTGATTTACCAACCATTCTACAATTCTGCTTTTTCTAAAATGTCATGTAACCATACAGTTTATAGTCTTTTCAGAATGTCTTATTTCACTTTGCAATATGTTTACAGTGCATCCGTGTCTTTGTGTGGATTTTAAACATACATTTTTATGTAAATAGGATAGTAAATGTGTTTTCCCCAACTTTTTTTCCCTCGTTAAGCATCTGTATTAGGGACTGTGTCATGTTGCTAACACATGACCACTGCAGATCTAATAGGGGCTCTGTTTGAAGACATAGCTGTCTATGCCCTCTTCCTCAAATATGTATGGCAGGAATTATTTACTCTTTGGAGAAAAATGTAAAAGAATTTGAGCACATTTAGAAAAAAAAAAGAGGAGGAAAAAAACATGTGTATAAAATTCTGAGGTCTTTTTCTGAGACCCTAAACTCCCCGGAGTGTCCTCAAAAGGCAGAGGGGCTTTCCTCAGGTGGACTCATCTCCTTGTTATCTTGTACTGAAGGTTAAATGCAGCACCCACTCCTGTTTCAATTCATGTGAGTATCCTTATTCCCTATGGTCTTTTGTTATTGTCCACAGGAGAGTGATATCAGACATTCTGTTTTTATTGAATTTTAATATTCAAAATACCTTTAGAAATTAATGTACTTGCTTTTAAGGACAAAGTATGTGATATCCTACCACATACAGACAAAGTATCATTTTCATGTACTTATTTCATTTACTTTGTAAGTTTTCTAATTTTATACTCCATTCCTAATTCCATTCCTATCTTCTCCCATCCAAAGTTTATAATTTTATTTACACAAATGTATATTTGAAAATACATCTTGCTGTATTTGTGCTGTAAATATTATTGCCTATGTTACTTTTAAATTCAGCATAATGTTTTTGATCTCAACTAATTTGATTATATGTGAATCTAGTTCATTGTTTAAAATGATGCAGAGACAAATGTAAATGTATATACATATATAATATATATCATTTGTATATGACACAAGTTTGCCAGTACATAGCACTTTTACTTATCTGTTCTTTCAGTATTGGATTTCCTGTGTGTTTCTACCCTGAGCAATATACTAATTCCCTGTAGTTTTCATCTCCTTATAGTCCATTGTTTAAAAATGATACGGAGACATACATATATTATATATGATACAATTTTGCCAGTGCATGGTGCTTTTACTTATCTATTCTTTCAGTATTGGATTTCCTGTGTGTTTCTACCCTGAGGAGTATACTAATTCCCTGTAGTTTTAATCTCCTTGTAGTCCTCTGTCTCCTGGGATGCCTTTCTTAGGATGGTTAGTTTTTTTTACTCTAGAGATATTACTTCCTGAACTGAGAAATCACATCTACACAGAGATTCCTTGGGGATGTATGCATAAGAAAGAGAGAAAGCATACACTCTCTATAATAAACCATTTCCAAAATCCCTGCCATCAGAAGCCATTTTTGAATCCACTTTTAAAATATTCGTAACTAGATGCCAAATCCTCCATATAAACTTTCAAATCCTTCACCCTAAAAGTGTCCATTTCTAGTACTTTCAATAATACCGCCAGAATAACCCTTATGCCCGAATCAACACCATTTCATCATGTTATGCTTTTCCCTAAGAGACTGGCTACCCTTTTGTTTTGTGTCTATCACACTTTCTGATATTTCACTGCTGCATTTCAGCAATGTATCATGGCACATAGTAATACTATCTTTTTCTGTCTTTACTAATGACAGTCATTCAGCATGAATAATTAACTATAGTTCCTTTAGCATATTTTTCTTAAGATAAGGTAATGGTGGGAGTCTTTACTGGCTGCTGTCCCATATACACCCACTCTGGGCAACCAGCTTTGAATACAGGTGTACTGCAATTGTATTACCTCAACAGCTAGCACATTTTGGGTAATATTAGGCACTAACTCTACTCTGTGCATTCCTTAAATTTGACAATTGTGTGATGATAATGAAATCATGGACTCAAGTCACTGAAGAGAATGTGTTGTAATATAAAATGCATTTTTAAATTTAAATAAAGACTTCTTCATTTCTAACTTTAGAATCGACCAGGAAATATTCTTGTAAATTCTTAAAGGAAATGAATATTCTTAAAGGAAGATGAAGGATATTCTTAAAGGGAGATAAAGATGTAAAAAATCCTACCTATTCAGTTTTTCACTTAAGCATCAGAATAGGGGAACAGAAGATAAGGGATACAGGAAATCAACAAGTAATTTAGCTCCTTCACCAGTTTCCATGGCAACTCTACTATATAAAACTAAGAAGAAAATGCATTAAAAAAATTCAGGCTTTGCTTTGGCCTTGATCATTGACACTTTCAACATTATGTCTTCAATACAATATATAAAGCAACCAAATTCATATACTGGATATAATTTTGATATTACATATAAAGAATTTCATGAACTTTGATATGTTATTATAGTTAGTGTGTAGTGGGAGGGAAAATCCCATATTTTCTTTTTAAAACTCAAATAAAAATTATGAACTCTTATCTATTTGACAATGACTGAAATGAATTAGTTCATACATTCTGAGTTTAAAAGAGTTTTACACAGGCTGGATCTGTTTCCTCTGCTCTCAGTCAAAATGTCTTTCATGCCATTCCCCTTGAATTTATTTGCTGACTGAGTCACTTAAGATGAATGATTTGTCCAAGTTGTCCCAACAGAGTCAATAGCAGCCTTAAAAGCCTTCAGAATGATCCTCTAGGACTCTGATCTTTGAAAATAAAGATGCACTTTAAGTTATGGACTCCTTGTGCCTCTGAAAGAGGAAAGGTAATCCTGTGACACCTAAGACTTGATTCTTAGACTGCAGAACTCTAATGCACACACATGAACACATACATCTAGTTCCTCTGTCATGGAATACCTGTAGTTCTGCAGTATAATTCCATCTGAGGTCAGTTTCTTCAAATGATGTTTTCCTGTCAAGTATGTTTTAGCAAGTAATATTTTTGACTGATTTCTGGTGATAACATTTGATATGTTTACTTTCTTAGTCCAGACCCATGATAACATTTGATATGTTTACTTTCTACATAGAATTACAGGATTTAATATTTAAAAAAATTAATATTTTCTCACATGTTTTCATTACTTATTAAATTTGACTTTATATTTCCATTTGAATTTATTCTCAATAGTTATTTGATAATTCTCGAAAGATGTGGTTGAATATATTTATTGCCAGGCCCTAAAGAGTGGATTGTGGATAAGATAGGTTAGATAATAGATAAGAGGCTATTAATTGACTTATGTTCAGGGTTCTGAGAAAAAACACAATTTGTATCAAAGATGCTAGAAAAAGCTTCCGGGAACTGTTACTCCTGAGCTGTTTTATTTGTGGGGGGTTAGAATAAATTATCTGCTTAAATAATTTAGAAGAATATTTTTGGCCGAAGAAATCTCAGGTGTAAGAGAACAGAGATCTAAATGAGATTAGCAGATATAGAGAATTGGAAAGAACAATTAAATATGGAACAGGCATGAGAGCATAGTGAAATGAAGCTAGAAATATGCTAGGTAATGAAAACCATGGGGTACTGTAAAATTTTATGCAAATATTTTGATTATTTCTGCATGTGATAGTTTATAATAGAGGGTAAAAAAGGTGAAAATAAGAGACATTTATAAGACCACTGAAGTCAGTTTTAATAATTATATATAAATAGATAAGGATCTCAATACATTTAATAGAAGTAGAAACGAGAACAGAGTATCTTTAAGGATGTTTCTATAAAATTTCTGTAACTTTTTATTTTGAAATAGCTTTAAATTTTTAGCAGAGTTTCAATGATAGTACAGAATGTTCCTGAATACTTTTCACCGAACTTACTCCCGTTGTTAACATTTTATGTAACATGTTACATAATTAATTACTTATAATTATCAACATAGAGAAATAACATTGGCATGATATTCTTAACTAAAATATTGACTTTAATCAAATTTCATCAGTATTTTTAATCAATTTCTGTGTTGTGTTTCAGCCAGAAACACAGGATACTCATTCTATTTAGTTGCCATGACTTCCAATCTGTAACAATTCTTCAGACTTCCTTTGTCTTGTATGACTGAGACTTTGGAAGACTGCTGGTCAGGTATTTTTTTAGACTATCACTTGATATGTGTTTGTCAGATGCTTTCTCTTGATTATACTGATGCTATGGATTTGGGGAAAAATATCATGCAGAGGTAAAGTGTGCTTTTTATAACATCATATCATGGAATACGAAATACCAATGTCATTATTGATGATACTAATCTTGATCACTTGGGTAAGGAGTTGTCTGCAAGATGCCTCTATTGAAAAGTTATATTTTTTTGCTTTCAAAATTCTATTTGTTAGAAATGAACCACTAAGTCTACTCCTCAGTAGAGAGAAGTGGAAATAAGCTTCACCTCTTAAAATCCGCGGACGTATAATAAAACCATCAGAGTCGTTAACTATTTAAGGGCTGATAATATAAGGGTTTGCAAGTTTCACATACTAGTTTTAACATTCCTCAGTTCCTCTTGCCTGTAGCAATAATTATTGTTGTATTCTATAAATGACTGTATATTTCCCTTATTAATCTATATTTATAATCGAAAATATTTTGTTACAGTTGCCCCTTATTCTGCATTTATGTATTTATTTAATTATATAATCAATTGTTAATAACAGCAATAACTTTTACAAATTTGTATTTCTATTTAGGTTATAATCATACTCTATGTCGCTGTTACTCAAATTACTCTAGCTTTGATCATGAGGAGCTTTCAGGTTGGCTGCTATGTCCTTTTGGCATGCTCCTATCTTTTTTTTTTTCCACTTTATTTTTGGCATAAAAAGTTGTTCCAGGATCAACTTTTACTTTCCCTGCCCACTTACTAGGATTATCCAAAGAGCCTTGATTTCTTTTGTTTGAGAAGGATATACAGAGACCAAGATAAATCAGGATTCTAGATGTTCTTTTTACTCATGTGATGTCTCTTATTTAAGTCCCTCTCAATAGACAGAGATAGGTAATGTATGTTTAAATGCTAACAAATAAATGTATATGTGTCTATGTATATATACACACACACACACACACACACACACACATATATATTAGAGCTGGCTACCTCTATGTATGTGTATGCATGTATGCATGTATGGACTGCATATGTGTATGTATAATATGCATATTCATATGGTTATCTCAGACTCCAATTTGGCACTAGTAGCTCATTCTAGCATTTCCCTTTTATTGATAACTTCTCTGAGAGTGAGAAACTTGATCCTTATTATCTGTAACATATTTACTTAACTATTCAAATCTAATATACATATAAATTAGTTTCACAATTGCTAATGTGTATCCTTATGAAAAACAAATTTATCAAGTAGCATATAGTGATTATATTCTATGACGTGACTGTGTGTGAGGAATTAATAAAAGACAAAAATTCTAGGTTTCTGATTTGAATGACTGGGTGCATGATGATATCATTGGCTAAATGGAGAATTTATTAGCAGAAAAACAAATTATATAAAAGAAGATGAAATTAATTTTGAATATGTTTAATTTGAACTGGCTACAGTTCAGCCAAACAGGAAAATTCCAGAAGGCTTTTTGAAGTGTAAGTCCAAATTCCAGAAGAACAGTTTCAATTGGAAATAAATATCTGAAGCCTAGTTGTGCCTAAGATTTACCTAAACAGAGTATAGAAAGTCAGAAAATAACAGAGTAGATAATACTACTGTATGAAAACATATATATGCTATGTAAAGAAAATTTACTGACTCTAATATGAGGGTAATAATTGCATTTCCTGAAAAATAAATAATACTTCAATAATACTTATGACATAATCTATACAAAGACTACATTTCAGAAGCACCCAATATGTATCTCATAATACACATATATATGTATACATATGTGTGTGTGTGTATATATATATATTAGAAGTACCCAATATGTATCTTCTAATATATATACACACATATATATGTAAATATATATGTGTATATATATACATACACATATATTTATATATGTGTGTGTATATATTTGAAAAGTGTATATATATATATATATATATTATAAGGAGAAAACATGAGCGGTTTGTACATAAACCCTTGTTAATGTACGAGAAATCCAAATATAATTTATCATATATATATATATATTTATATATATATATATATATATAAATACGTATATATATTGGAAGCACCCAATATGTATCTTCTAATATATATGTGTGTGTATATATATATTATATACATATTATACATATATAATATATATACATATCATATATATATACACACACACACATATATATATTAGAAGATACATATTGGGTGCTTATATATATATGTGTGTGTGTATATATATGTATGATAAATTATATTTGGATTCCTCATAAATTAACAAGGGTTTATGTACAAACTGTTTATGTTTTCTCCTTATTTACATATTTAAAGATTATATTACTTTTTGTAGATGCTGTAACACATTATCACAAATTAGTAGCTTAAAACAATAAAAAGTGTACTATTAAACAGTTCTGGAGATTAAAAGTCTGAAACATGCTGGCAAGGCTCCATTATTTCTGAAGGCTGTAGGGGCAATTTTATTTCCATACCTTTCTTAACTTCTAGAAGCTGCCCACATTTATCAACTTCTGGTACTGCATCACTCCAACCTTCGTTTCCATATTCACATCTCCTCTGAATATACTACTCCTTCTTCCCTGTTATCAAGACACTTGTGATTGCATTAGGCCTATGCATTAGTCCATTCTCACACTGCTATAAGGAAGTTACCCTGCCACTGGGTGATTTATATTAAAAAGAGAAGTTTCATTGACTTACAGTTCTGCAGGCATGGGGAAGCCTCAGGAAACTTACATCATGGTGGAAGGTACCTCTTCACAGGACTGCAGAAGAAAGAATGAGTGTGAGAAGGGGAAGTGCCAGATGCTTATAAAACCATCAGATCTCATGAGAACTTACTCACTATCATGAGAACAGCATGGAGGAATCCACCCCCATAATCTAATAACCTCCACCTGGTCCTGCCCTTGAGATGTGGGGATTATGGATATATTAGTCTTTTCTCATGCTGCTAATAAAGACATAACCCAGACTGAGTAATTTATAAAGAAAAGAGGTTTACTGGGCTCACAGTTCCACATGGCTGGGGAGGCCTCACAACCATGGTGTGGAAGGCAAAGGAGAAGCAAAGGCACATCTTACATGGCAACAGGCAACAGAGAGTGTACAGAGAAACTCCCCTTTATGAAACCAATCAGATCTTGTGAGACTTGTTCATCATCCCGAGAACAGTATGGGAAAGACACACGCCTTGATTCAATTACATCCCTCCAGATCCCTCCCATGATACATGGGAATTATGGGAACTACAATTCAAGATGAGAATTTGGGTGGGGACACAACCAAAACATATCAGCTCACTTATATAATCCAGAATCATCTTCCCATTTTAAGACATTAATTTATTCATATTTGGCTTGAAACAATAGAAATTTATTTCTTGATTATAGGAAATACATAGTTGATGCTTCTTATTGGTAGGCAATTCTTCAGGAAGCAGTGATTTAATGGTTTAGGTTTTTTCTACATCATGGCTCCATCATTGTTGAATGAACATTTCCAAGTTCACTAGAGAAGGATCAAGAGGAAACAGCACACCCAGGATTGTTTTAGTGGATCAGGCATTGATGACTATTACTTCTGCCCACATGTAAGGGGCATAAATAACTCAATCACATGCCTACATGCAACTGTAAACTGTGAGGCATGGTGGCTCAGGCCTATAATCTCAGAATTTTGGGAGGTCGAGGCAGGTGGATCACTTGAGCCCAGGAGTTCAAGACTAGCTTGGGCGACATGGTGAAAGCTTGTCTCTGCAAAATACAAACTAAATAAATAAAATTATAAATTAGCCCAGGATGGTGGCATGCTCCTCTAGTCCCAGCAACTTGGGATGCTGAGATGGGAGGATTGCTTGAGCCCAGGAGGATCAAGCCTGCAGTGGGTCAGGATTATACCACTGCACTCTAGCCTGGGCAACAATGTGACACTCCATTTCAAAAAACAAAACAGAATAAACTGTAAAGCTAGAGTACATGGACTAGATATGTATCTAGCAGAAAAAGACAATAAATTTGGTAAATGACATCTGGCTTGAGCTGGTCAACAGGTTGAGCAGTAAAAGAAAACATTTCAACAACTTTTAAATGAATAGTAGCTTAATTACATAATAAAAACATTAATAGAAAATAAGATTAATGAATGATAAATTTCAATTTTATGAGATAAAGCAGTTAGTGTAAGGATAAAATAAATATCTTTAAAATCATCACAGGATAACCACATTTAGCTATTTAGTATTGTAAGCCTGCCCAGGAATACAGATAGGCACAGATAAAGAAAATATTTACTTTTTTAAAGCAAAGTTTCATAGAAGCTCTGAGTTTAAAGCTGTAATACAATTTTCAAAAATATTATATTACCATATAGGATTAATTCACTTATTTAATATAGAGAAACTGCTAACTATTTAACTCATTTTATGAGGAAATTTTTATGTGACAATTATTTTTTTATGTTCCTCAGGAGGTTATTTGTTTCCATTTGCAGATACCAAATGGGCTACAATTAACACTCATCTACAATCTCTCTAAACTGGGATATTTTTCTGTCACCTTGGAAATCAATGATGATTTGGTCTCCTAACTCATACTCTGCTAGTCTAAGATTACTTCTCTGTTTAAATAATTTCTCCAACAGCAATGGATCAAGGAGACATCATGTAACCCAGGAAAAATTACTCTTCCTATTCAATAATTTTGTAAGGTGCTTTGTAAATTATTTCTGGGAGAGAAAACACTTCCTTTGACAATGGTGTCTCCATTGTTCAGAACAGTGGAACTAAACCTGAACATCATGATATGTTGTTTCTGCTGTCGGTCTTATATATGTGTTCTTGGAATCTTCAAGATATGCCTAGGTTTATATTCAAGAGAAAAATATTTTGTAATCCAAAATAGGATACTGTAGGCATATATTTTCTAAGTGTATGTAACAATTGTCTGTGACAGTTTTTTTCTCTACTAACATAGCAACATCTTACAGTTCATTAAAAAGCAAACCAGAATATGAGTCCTAGTGGTGAGAACTATATTACTTTATTTTATAAATTAATTATAGAATGATACAAATCCAATTATATGGAACACAGTTTAAAAGAAAAAAAAATGACTCAAGGACTGCCACAATGTGTGAAAGATAAGAGAAACTGGTATAGGTGATTAAAGAGTATTTCCGTTTGCAATGAATAGTCAATGTAAGGAAAAATTTAAACGTTAAATGATTCTATAAAAGAGTGAGGTTTCTATTGTCCTCTGGGTTTTGTAAAAGAAACATGAAGAGCTGTTGTGAAAATTATGACAATTTAGTAATTTTTTCTTATTTCGAGTAATACTCCATACTTTTCCTTCTCTTATTTTTCCTACTTCTTCCTTATCATTTATGTGCATAATTCTCCAGATAAGACATTTGTTGTTTTCACTATACATTGTGCTGTGGTAGTAAATGTTTTCTCTCCGAATTCGTCACTACATGTTATTTTATAATCACTATGACACAAAACATGAAATTTATTGGTCATTGTCTTTATTCGAAAATTATGAAATGTTCCATAATGTGTAATGTATATCAAATTTATTATTTACTTATTTATTTATTTACTGTTTCAAAGTCTGCACTTTTTTTAAATTTTTTATTTTTATTTTACTTTAGGTTCTGGGGTACCTGTGCAGGTCATGCAGGGTTGTTGCATAGGTGCATACTATATCCTGCATTTCTCCCCATGTTATCCCTCCCCACCCTTCCCACCTCCTGCTGTCCCTCCTTTAGTCCCCCCGACAACTGTGTGTGCTGCTTCTCTCCCTGAGTCCATGTGTTCTCATTGTTCAACACCCACCTATGAGTGAGAACATGCAGTGTTTGGTTTTCTGTTCTTGTGTCAGTTTGCTGAGATTGATGGTTTCCAAATTCATCCAAGTCCCTACAAAGGACACAAACTCACCTTTTTTATGGCTGCATAATATTCCATGGTGTATATGTGCCACATTTTCCCTGTCTAATCTATCACCGATGGGCATTTGGGTTGGTTCCAGGTCTTTGCTATTGTAAACAGGGCTGCAATGAACATACGTGTGCATGTGTCTTTATAATAGAACATTTTATAGTTATTTGGGTATATACCCAGTAATGGAATCTCAATGTGGTTTTGATTTGCATTTCTCTAATGACCAGTGATGAGCATTTTTTAATATGTTTGTTGGCCTCATATATGTCTTCTTTTTAAAAGTGTCTGTTCATATCCTTTGCCCACTTTTGAATGGGGTTGTTTGTTTTTTCTTGTATATCTGTTTTAGTTTTTTGTAGATTCTGGTTATTAGCCCTTTGTCAGATGGGTAGACTGCAAAAAATTTTTCCCATTCTGTTCGTTGCCAGTTTTCTCTAAAGATGGTTTCTTTTGCTGTACAGAAGCTCTGAATTTTAATTAGATCCCATTTGTCTATCTTGGCTTTTGTTGCCATTGCTTTTGGTGTTTTAGTCATGAAGTCCTTGTCTATGCCTATGTACTGAATGATTTTGCCTAGGATTTCTTCTAGGGTTTTTATGGTTTTAGGCTTTATGTTTACATCTTTAATCCATCTGGAGTTAATTTTAGTGTAAGGTGATTGGAAGGGGTCCAGTTTCTGCTTTCTACACATGGCTAGTCAGTTTTCCATACACAATTTGTTAAACATGGAGTCCTTTCCCTATTGCTTATTTTTGTCAGGTTTGTCAAAGATCAGATTGTTGTAGATGTGTAGTGTTGCTTCTGAGGCCTCTGTTCTGTTCCATTGGTCTATGTCTCCGTTTTGGTACCTTACTATTTTGATTACTGTAGCCTTGTAGTATAGTTTGAATTTCAGCAGTGCGATGCCTCCAGCTTTGTTCTTTTTGCTTAGGATTGTCTTGGTTATGTGGGCTGTCTTGTGATTCCATATGAAGTTTAAGGTGGTTTTTTCCAGTTCTGTGAAGAAGGTCACTGGTAGCTTGATGGGGATAGTGTTGAATCTATAAATTACTTTGGGCAGTATGGCCATTTTCACAACAATGATTCTTCCTAACCATGAGCATGGAATATTTTTTCATCTGTTTGTGTCCTCTCTTGTTTCGTTGAGCGGTGATTTGTAGTTCTCCGTGAAGAGGTCCTTTACATCCTTTGTTAGTTGTATTTCTAGGTATTTTATTCTCTTTGTAGCAATTGTGAATGGGGGGTCGCTCTTGATTTGGCTCTCTGTCTGTTCACAAATTTATATTGTAGTACAAAGAAAAAGAAAATGAATCCAAAAAGGCAATTCTGACAGTACATTTAGAAGCTGGATTTAGAGTATTTCATCAGCAGTGATAAACATTCTAGCAGTATTTTGAGACTTATTATTTAATATGAGGTAAGGCATATGGAAGGAGCATCCTTTTGCTGATATAACTTTTAAAAATCATTTAGAAAGATTGCAATAAATTAAATGGGAGAAATAATATAGATGCAGTGTTTTTACTCATTCGTTTTCAGCACATACACAATCAACATTTTAGGTAATGAAACAGATTTTTTCACCAATGAAGTCACAGCCTCAACAAATTCAGACTTCAGCACTGCCATTGTGTAGAAAGGAGAGAATCAACTTAGATAAATTTCTACATATGGTTATATGTATTGTCTGATGCTGTTTACTGTTCTCCAGTTGCATTCTATTAGTGAAATTTCAAGAAAGAAAAACTGATGTGGGTGTCAAGTAATTGATACTAAATGGAAAGAGTTTCTCTGGACTATGTAGACTCTAACTTGGGAGAGGCAATTGATATAATGTAATGTATGATAAACTCCAATAACAATAGGTGATACTCCTAAAATCCTGTGCTAGAAGAATCTGTTTGGGTGATATGACTGCTCTCGAATTGGAAGATGAATAATGCTTGTCAGACACATACATAAAATTTGACTAACTCTCCTTAATAATATGTAGATTGAGTTCATCTGGATGGAGAAAAATTTTTTCACCACTTACAATGTGTCCTTAGGCAAATTGCTTAACCTCTCTGTAGTAGTCCATTCTCACATTGCTATAAAGAAATACCGAAGACTGGGTAATTTATAAAGAAAGTAAGTTTAATTGGCTCATAGTTCCACAGACTGTACAGGAAGCATGGTGTTGGTGTCTGCTCAGCTTCTGGGGAGGCCTTAGAGCTTTCAATCATGGTGGAAGGCAAAGGGGGAGTGAGCTGTTCACATGGCATAGTGCAAATATATATGGGGGGAGGTGTTGCTGCACACTTTTAAACAACCAAATCTCCTGAGAACTCACTCATTATACAGTACCAAGGGGGGATGTTTCTAGACCATTCATAGAACTCTGCTCCTAAGATCCAATCACCTCCCAGAAGGCCCCTCCTCCAACACTGAGTATTACAATTTGACATGCGATTTGGGCAGGGACACAGATCCAAACCATGTAATACTCTCTAATCTCTCTAATAATTCATCTAAAGCCCTTACTAGCATCCATGGCATGCAGTAATTATTCAGGAAACATTCATGATTATTGTGCCTGTACTTCTTGGGTGGATGTTACCATGCTTGTTCACTTACTTTCAAAAGTGGTCCAGGAAATGAGTACCATGAGGTACCCAAGTGTGAAACTCAGTTGGCAAACATATTCCACAGTAGCCCCACTGTGTAACAGCACCCCTACCTCCTCTAGACAGGATCAACTATGGTTGCTGGGACTGTGATTTGTCTTCTTGCCTACAGGCCTCCTGGTATAGGAACTCCTAAGTGAGCAAGCAGTAGACAAACCTTATAATGCAACCATACTTTTGCTATAACCATGGGCAGAATTACCCCACTTTTGGAATCAAGTTTATAACTTTGAAGAGGTCATAGTAGGGGGCATGGAAAGTGCATATTTTTCGAGTGAGTTAGTAGGAGTGATACCAAGTGGACCCTTTCTACTTCTATACCTCTGTTCCTTGATACATGTATTCTCCATCCTGGGTATGTGAGTATAATGCTATACTTATTTGAAGATATCTTATTTGAAGTACTAATGCATCTGTAGGATGGCACTCTATCTTAGCAAAGTCTTACTTCTGAGCTGGCACTTCAGTCATGCCTCCAGCAGGTGATTGCTATACTGTTTTAAGCTACAATCATGGGCCTACTCTGGTATCTCCTTTGTAATAAGCTGTAATATGGTTTTAAATATGATCCTATGCTAGTGGGACAACAATCTGTAGGTCTCAGATTATGATGCTAACTGAGAGCCTCAGGACAGAAAAGAAAAATTCATACCCATGTCTTTTCCTTTTAGAATGAGTCACTTATGCTTCCAAGGTAGAATCGGTCAATGTTGTTTACCTGCCACCAAGTGGCTGGTTTGTTTCCTTGAGAAATGGTGTGATATTGGAAACAACAATGGCCTCTGTTATTGATAAGTTAAACATTTAGTGCTGGCAATAGATTGATCAGTTGCTGCCCACACACAGACTCCATCCATGCCACCATGGTCACTTAGTTCATGTGCCCATCATGTCAACATTTGGGTGGCTGATTACAAAGACTGAAGTCAATTGACAATGTTATTTTCTGTACTTGCTTCTTCTATGGGGGATGTTCTTTTTTGAGCATTTCCATGTGATATTAAAATCTTCATCTTTGTACCTACTCCAAAATATATATATACATTTCTATTCTAGACCTTCTGTGTGTGTATGTTTTCTTTTTTTGTTATTATTTCAACTTTTATTTTAGATTTAATGGGTACATGGTGCAGGTGTGTTAGGTGAGCATATTGCGTACAGTGAAGTACAGAATATGAGTGAGTGATTGGGGTAAAAATAAGCCTGTCACCCAGATAGTGAGCATAGTACACCATAGTTCTTGCCTGCCTCCCTCCCATCTCCTTCCTCTAGTAGTCCCCAGATTCTATCATTCCCATCTTTATGTTCATTTGTACTCAGCGTTTAGCTCCCACTTATAAGTAAGAACATGCAGCATTTGATTTTCTGTTTCTGCAATAACTCACTTAAGATAATGACCTTCAGCTGCATAAATGTTGCTGCAAGGACATGATTTTGTTCTTTTTCATGACTGCATAGTATTCCATGGTATATATATGTACCACATTTTCTTTATCCAACCTGCCACTGATGGGCACCTAGGTTGATTCCATGTTACTGATATTGTGAATAGTGTTTCAGTGAGCATACAAGTACATGTATCTACTTTGTGGAATGATTTATTTTCCTTTGGGTATACACCCAGTAATGGGATTGCTAAATCAAGTGTTAGTTTTAAGTTCTTCAAAAAATTTCCAAACTGTTTTCCACAGTGGCAGAACTAATTTATATTCTAAAAATGCGTAAGCAGTCCCTTTTGTCTGCACCCTCTCTAACATCTTTCATGTTTTTGTCATTTTGATGATAGCCATTCTGACCAGTGTGAGATGATGGGATGGTTAATATTGAGTCAACTTAGTCAACTTGATTGGATTGAAGGATGCAAAGTATTGTTCCTGGGTGTGTCTGTGAGGGTTTTGCCAAAGGAGATTAACATTTGAGCTAGTGGACTGGGAAAGGCAGACCCATCCTCAGTCTGGGTGGGCAGCATCTAATCAGCTGCCAACATGGCCACAATAAAAGCAGGCAGAAGGAGTAAAGACTACACTGGTTTAGTCTTCTGGCCTACATCTTTCTCCCATGCTGGATGCTTCCCGCCCTGGAATATTGGACTCCAAGTTCTTCAGTTTTGGGACTCGGACTGACTTCCTTGCTCCTCAGCTTGCAGACAGTGTATTGTGGGACCTCACCTTGTGACTATGTGTCAATGCTGCTTAATAAACCCCCATTTATAAATATGTCTATCCTATTCTGTTCCTCTAGAGAACCCTGATTAATCTGAGATGCTATCTCATTGTGGTTTTGATTTGCATTCCTCTGATGATTAGTGATCTTGATTATTTTGTAATATGATTGTTGGCTGCTTGTTTGTATTTTTCTGAAAAGTATTTGTTCATGTACTTTGCCCACTTTTTAATGAGGTTATTTATATTTTTCACTGGCTAAGTTCCTTATATAGTCAGCATACTGGACATTTGATGGATGCATAGTTTTTAAATACTTTCTCCCATTCTTTGGGTTGTCTGTTTAGTTGACAGTTTTCTTTTGCTATTCAAAACTCCTTAGTTTAATAATGTCCCATTTTATCAATTTTTGTTATGGTTGCAATTGCTTTTGAGGATGCATACATAAATTCTTTGCCAAGGCTAACAACGATAATAGTATTTCCTAGGTTTTCTTTTAGCATTTTTATAGTTTGAGGTCTTATATTTGAATCTTTAAACAATCTTGAGTTGATTTTTATATGGTAAAAAGTAGGGGTCCAGTTAAGTTCTTCTGCCAATTACTCAGTTCCATTTATGTGATGAATTTTATTTATTGATTTGTACATGTTGAACCAACCTTGAATCCCAGGAAAAAGGTCTACTTGATTTTGGGGGATTAGCTTTTTGATGTGCTACTGGATTTGGTTTGCTAGTATTTTGCTGAGAATTTTTGTGTCTATGTTCATAAGGAATACTGGCCTGATATTTTCTTTTTGCATGTGTCTTTGACAGGTTTTGGCCTTAGGGTGATGCCGGCTTTGTAGATAGAGTTAAGGAGGAGTTCCTCTTTGATTTTATGGAATTATTTCAGTAGAATAGATACTAGCTGTTTTCTGTATGTCTGATAGAATTCAGCTGTGAATCCATCTGGTCCAGGGCTTTTTATGGCTGTTAGATTATTTATGACCAATTCCATTTCTGAATTCGATATTAGTCTGTTAAGGATTTCAATGTCTTCCTGATTCAATGTTAGGAGGTTGTTTGTTTTCAGAAATTTATTCAACTTTTCAGGATTTTCTAGTTAGTGTATATAGAGATGTTCACAAAATAGACTCTGAGTATCTTTTGTAATTCTGTGGTATCAGCTGTAATGTCACCTTTGTCATTTCTGATTGTGCTTATTTGGATCCTGTCTCTTTTTTTCTTTGTTAATCTAGGTAGCAGCCTATCAATCTTGTCTATCCTTTCAAAAATCAGCTTTTGTTTTCTTTAATCCTTTTTAAGGATTTTTGGGTCTAAATTTCATTCAGTTCTCTTCTGATTTTATTTATTTTCTTCTGCTAGCTTTGGGGTTACTTTGTTTTTGTTTTTCTAGTTCCTCTAAGTGGTATGTGAGATCATTAATTTAAGATCTTTATAACTTATTGATGTAGGCATTTAGAGATATAAACTTACCTCTTAGTATTTTTTTTTCTGAATTTGAGAGATTTTGATATGTTGTTTCTTAGTATGTTTTCATTTATTTCAAATACATTTTTTAAAAATATCTGCCTTAATTTCTTTTATTTTTCCTTCCTTCCTTCCTTTCTTCCTTCCTTCCTTCCTTCCCTTTTCTTTTCTTCTTTTCTTTTCTTTTCTTTCTTTCTTTCTTTCTCTTTCTTTCTTTCTTTCTTTCTTTCTTTCTTTCTTTCTTTCTTTCTCTTTCTTTCTTTCTTTCTTTCTTTCTTTCTTTCTTTCTTTCTTTCTTTCCTTCCTTCCTTCCTTCCTTCCTTCCTTCCTTCCTTCTTTCCTTCCTTCCTTCCTTCTCTCTTTCTCTCTTTCTTTCTTTCTTCTTTCTCTCTTTCCTTTTTTTTTTTTTGAGATGAAGTTTTGCTCTTGTTGCCCAGTCTGGAGTGCAATGAATGGTGTGATCTCAGCTCATTGCAACCTCCACCTCCCTGTTCAAGTGATTCTCCTGCCTCAGCTTCCTGAGTAGCTGGGATTACAGGTTTGTGCCACCATCACGTCCAGCTAATTTTGTATTTTTAGTAGAGATGGTGTTTCACCACCATGTTGGACAGGCTGGTTTCAAACTCCTGACCTTGTGATCTGTCCACTTTGGCTTCCCAAAGTGCTAGAGAAGAGGCATGAGCCACCGTGCCTGGCCCTTAATTTCACTGTTAACCCAACAGGCATTCAGAGGCAAGTTGTCTAATTTCTATGCTATTGTGTGGTTTTGAGAGATCTTCTTAGTATTGATTTCCATTTTTTTTCCTACTGTGTTCTGAAAGTATGGTTGGTATGATTCTGACTTTTTTTGAATTTTGAGACTGACTACATAGCTGAGCGTATGGTTAATCTTATAGCATGTTTGACATGCAGATGAGAAGAATGTATATTCTATGGATGCTGGATGGAGTAGTCTGTAAATGCCAATTAGTTCTAATGGGTCAAGAATCAAATTTAAATGCAAAATTTGTTATCATTCTGTTTATTGCTGTGACAAGAGTGTATTGAAGTTCCCTTATATTATTGTTTGGTCTTCTAAATCTTTTTGTCACTCTTGAAAGAATCTTATGACTCTAGGTGCTCCAATGTCATGTGCATATATATTTTGGATGGTTAAGTCATCTTGTTGAATTGAACACCTTATCATATATAGTGTCTTTGCCGCTTTTTAATGTTTTTTGTTTAAACTCTGTTTCATCTGGTATACGAACAGCAAGCTCTGCTTTTTGTTTTGTTTTCCTTTTTTTTTTTTTTTTTTTTTTTTTTTTTTTTTTTTT
>PVKV010005530.1:0-16436 GCA_004027835.1 Alouatta palliata | reverse complement strand
TATACCATTTCAAGGTTTACATTGATATGTGAGGTGTTGATCCTATCATGAAGTTGCTAGCTTGTTGCTTTGTAGTTTCTGTTAGGTAATTACTTTATATTATCTATGGACTATATACTTACGTATGTTTTCGTGGTAGAGGTATCTCTTTTTGTTTTTCAATGTTTAAAACTCCCCTGAGAGTCTGTTAAGTTTGGTCTAGTGATAATGAATTCTCTTAGTATTTGCTTGTCTGGAATAGATTTTATTTCTCCTTTGCTTATGAAGCTTAGTTGCGTGGAGGGGGATATGAAATCCTTTGCTGGAATTTCTTTTTCTTTATTTCTTTTCTTTCTTTTTATAGTGCTGAAAATAGTACTTCAGTGTCTTCTGGCTTTTAATGTTTCTTCTTAGCAGTACACTATTAGCCTGACAGGGTTACCTCTGTATGTGATCTGACTGTTTTCTAGCTGCTTTTAAGATTTTACCATTGGCACTGAACTTAGACACTCTGGTGACTATATGCCTTGGTGATGTTCATTTTTTATACTATCTTACAGGTGTTTTCTGGATTTCTTATACACAGATGTGTGCCCCTCTAGCAAGATTAGGAATTTTTTAAAATTAATCCCTTACATAAGTTCTCTAGGTTTATATTTTTTCTTATTTTCTCCAAGGAATGCTAATAATTTGGTTGCTTTACATAATCCTATATTTCTCAAAAACTTTGTTCATTTTTATGTTTTTTTTTTCTTTCTGTATGACTGGGTTAGTTGAAAAGATTTTTTTTTTCAAGCTACAAAATTATTTCTTCTTCTTTATCTAGTCTATTGATAAAGCTTTCAATTGTGTTTCAAACTTCCTTAAGCAATAGTTTTCTGTTCCAGAAGTTCTGATAACTTTCTCTTTAAAATATTTATCTCTTTCTTTATTTCCTGGGTTGCTTTAAAAGATTATTTATGCTAATTTTTAACCTTGCTCCATATCTCATTGAGCTTCCTTGTAATTCATGCTTTGAATTCTTTATCTATTATTTTTGCATTTCCATTTTGGTTAGGGATCATTACTAGAGAGATGACAAGATTCTTCGGTGGTATCATAACATTCAGATTCTGCATGGTACCATAATTTTTTTTTTCTCCCCTTCCCTATAATAATATTGAGTTTCTTTTTTTGTTCCTTTTTTGCCCCCACCCCTATATTAGTTCAGTCTTACATTGCTATAAAGAAATATCTAAGATTGGGTAATTTATAAAGATAAAAGGTTTAATTGGCTCACAGCTCCACAGGCTGTATAGGAAATATGATGCTGGCATCTGCTTGACTTCTACAGAGGCCTCGGGAAACTTACAATCATGATGAAAGATGAAGGGGAGCAGGCAAATCATATGGCCAAAGTCAGAGTAAGAGAGAGTGAGGGGTGAGACGTCACACACTTTTAAATGACAAGATCTCACAATGCCTCACTCAATATCACAAGGACAGTACCAAGGAGGTGGTATTGAATCATTCATGAGAAACTTTCCTCATGATCCTATCACTCCTATCAGGCCCCACCTCCAATATTGGAAATTACAATTGAACATGAGATCAAATATGTACCCATCTACCTTGGCCACAGCCAGCTCTTACCCATAAGTACCATCTACTACCTTGTGGGTCAAACTGTACATTCCAATATAAAACCAGCTGACTAATTTAGACAGGGCTATAGAAGGAAAACCAAAAGACTCTAGACAACATTCTGTGCAATCACATCCCCTAGCAAAGGGGTAATATATAGTTCTGAATATTTGTCCCTGCCAGACTATCACATTGAATTGTAAATCCCAGTATTGGAGGTGAGGCATGATGGGAGTGATTGCATCATGAGGGCAGTATTTCATGAATGGTTTGTTACCTTCTCTTTAGCACTATCCTCACAATAATGATTAAATTCACATGAGATCTACTTATTTAAAAATGTGTTGCACCCTCCCCTCATTCTCTCTTGCTCCTGCTCGGTCCAGGGGAAGTTCCTGGTCCCCTGTTCCCTTCCACAATGATTGTAAGCTTCCTGAGGCCTACTGAGAAGCCAAACAGATTCCAAGACATACACACTAATGGAGCAGAACAAAGAATGCAAAACTGAAGCTGCTCACATCAGTTCAAATGACTTTTGTTAAACAGTCAAAAAATAACAGATGTTGATGAGGCTTCAGAAGAAAGGGAACATTTAGATGCTGTTGGTGGGAATGTAAATTATTTTCGCAACTGTATTAGTCTGTTCTCATATTGCTATAAATAACTGTCCCAGACTGGGTAATTTATAAAAGAAAGAGGTTAAATTGACTCACAGTTCCACATGGCTGGGGATGCCTCAGGAATCTTACAATTATGGCAGAAGGCAAAGGGGAAGCAAAGCACTTTCTTTACAAAGCGGCAGGAGGGAGAGTGAATGCAGGAGACACTGCCACACACTTATAAAATGATTAGATCTTATGAAGACTCACTTACAATTACAAGAACAGTATGGAAGAAACCACCCCCATGATTCAACTACCTCCACCTAATCTCTCCGTTGGTATGTAAGGATTATGGGGATCATGGAGATGACAATTCAAGATAAGATTTTTGGTAGGGACACAGTCCACCCCTGACCCCTCTGAAATCTCATGTCCTCATATTTCAAAAAGCAATCATGCCTTTCCAACAGTTCTCCAAAATCTTAACTTATTCCAGCATTAGCTCAGAAGTGCAAGTCCTAAGTCTCATCTGAGACAAGGCAAGTCCCTTCTGTCTATAAACCACTAAAATCAAAGGCAAGGTAGTCCCTTCCTAAATACAATGGGGGTACAGGCATTGAGTAAATACAACCATTTCAAATGGGATAAATTGGCCAAAATGAAGGGCCTGCAGCCCCCATGCAAGTTTGAAATCCAGTGGTGCAATCAAATCTTAAAGCTTCAAAATGATCTCCTTTGACTCCAAGTCTCACATCCAGGTCATGCTGATTCAAGAGGTGGGCTTTCATGGCCTTGGAAAGCACTGCCTTTGTGACTTTGCAGGGTACAGGCCCTCTTGGCTGATTTCATGGGCTGGCATTGAGTGTCTGTGGCTTTTCCAGGCATAGGGTGCAAGCTATTGGTGGATCTACTGTTCTGGGTTCTGGAGGACCATGCCCCTTTTCTCATAGCTCTACTAAGCAGGGCCCCATTGGGAACACTGTGTAGGAGTTCTGACTCCCATCTCCCTCCCACACTGTCCTATCAGATGTTCTCCATGAGGGCTGCACCCCTGTAGCAAATGTCTGCCTAGGCATCCAGGTGTTTCCATACATCCTCTAACATCTAGGCAGAAGTTCCCAATCTCAATTCTTGACTTCTGTGTACCTGCAAGCCCAACATCACAGGTAAGCCACCAAGGCTTGGGGCTTGAACCCTCTGAAACAATGGCCTGAGCTGTATATTGGCCTCTTTTAGCCACAACTGGGATGAAGGGCACTAAGTCCTAAGACTGCACAAAGCAGCAAAGCCCTGGGCCTTGTCACAACACCAATTTTATCTCATAGGCCTCTGACCCTACGGTGGCAGGGGCTGCTGTGAAGACCTCTGACATACCCTGGAGACATTTTCTGCATTGTCTGGGTGATTGACATTTGGTTTCTCATTTCTTATGCAAATTTCTGCAGCAGGCTTATATTCCTTCTCAGAAAAGTGGTGATATGGTTTGGCTGTTTCCCTACCTAAACTCTCAGCTTGAATTGCAATCAGAATTGTAATCCCATATGTGGAAGGAAGGACCTCATGAAAGGTGATTAGATGTTGGGGGCGATTCACCCATACTGTTCTCATGATAGTGAGTGAGTTCTCACAAGATCTGATGGTTTTATAAGGGACTTTTCCCCCTTTCACTCTGCATTTCTCTTTCCTGCTGACATGTGAAGAAAGACATGTTCACTTCCCCTTCTGCCATAATGGCAAGTTTCCTGATGCCTCCCCAGCTATGCTGAACTGTGAGTCAATTAAACCTATTTTCTTTATAAATTACCCAGTGTCACATATGGCTTTATAGTTATATGAGAATGAACTGATATAGTAAATTGGTGTCACAGGAGGTGGGATGCTGCTGTAAGGACACCCCAAAATGTGGAAGCAACTTTGGAACTGGGTAACAGGCAGAACCTGGTACAGTTTCAAGGGCTCAGAAGAAGACAGGAGGATGTGGGAAAGTTTGGAACTTCCTAGAGACTTGTTGACTGGCTTTAACCAAAATGCTGATAGTAATATGGACAATAAAGTCCAGGATGAGGTAGTCTTAGATGGAGATGAGGAACTTGTTGGGAACTGGAGTAAATGTGACTCTTGCTATGCTTTAGCAAAGAGACTAGTGACTTTTTGACCATGCCCTAGAGATCTGTGGAACTTTGAACATGAGAGAGATGATTTACGGTATCTGGCAGTCTTTGAGGGACTGTTGGAAAGGAATAATTGTATTTTGAAATGTGAGGACATAAGATTTGGGAGGGGCCAGAGGCAGAATGATACGGTTTGACTGTGTCTCTACCCAAAATCTCATCTTAAGTTGTAGTCAGAATTGTAATCCCCACATGTTAGGGGAGGGACTTCATGGGAGCTCATTAAATGATGGGGCAGTGCCCCCAACCTATTCTCATGATAGTGAGCTATTAAAATAACTGATGGTTTTATAAGGGGATTTTACCCCGTTGGTCTGCACTTCTTTCTCCTGACTGCATGTGAAGAAGGATGTGTTTGCTTTCCCTTTGCTATGATTATAAGTTTCCTTGTAAGCTGTGCAGAACTGTGAGTGAATTGAACCACTTTTTAAAAATAAATTATGCAGTCTCAGGTATGTCCTCATAGCATCATGAGGACAGACTAACACAATGGGATTTTCTTTTCTATTGCAACATCAGGCTACAAATTTTTCAAACTTTATGTTCTACTCTTCTTTTAAACATGAATTCCAATTCCAAACCATTTGTTTGTAAAATTGAATGCTTTTAAGAGCACCCAAGTCACATCTTGAACACGTTGTTGTCTGGAAATTTCTTCTGCCAGATACTCTAAATCATCACTGTCAAGTTCAATGTCCTAGGGCAAGGGCAAAATGCCACCAGCCTCTTTGCTAAAGCATAGCAAGAATCACCTTTATTCCAGTTCGCAATAAGTTTCTTATCTCCGTCTGAGACCATCACTGCCTGGACTTCATGGTCCTTATCACTATAAGCATTTTGGCTAAAACCATTCAACAAGTCTTTAGAAAGTTCTAAACTTTCTCACATCTTTCTTTCTTCTTCTGAGCCCTCTAAACTGTTACCAAGTTCCAATGTCACTTCTACATTTTCATGTATATTTATAGAAATACCACCACTCTACCAGTACCAATTTACTGTATTAGTTTGTTCTCACATTGATATGAAGAACTGCCTGAGACTGAGTAATTTATAAAGGGAAAAGGTTTAATTGAATCACTGTTCTGTATGGGTGGGGAGGCCTCAGGAAACTTACAATTATGGAAGAAGGCAAAGGGGAAGCAGGGCACTTTCTTTATAAGGCAGCAGGAAGGAGAATAATTGCAGAAGGCACTTCCAAAAACTTATAATATCTTCAGATATTGTGAGAATTCACTCATTATCACAAGAACAGCATGGGGGACACACTCCTATGATTCAATTACCTCCACCTGGTCTCTCCCTTGACACATGAGACTTATGGGGATTACAATTCAAGATGATATTTTGCATTGGCACACAGGCAAACCATGTCAGCAATTATGGAAAGCATTTTGGAGATTTCTCAAAGAACTGCGAGTTGAACCCACCATTTGGCTGTGCAATCCCATTAAAGAGTGTATACCCAAAGGAAAGTATATTGTTCTACCAAAAAGAGAAATGTACTCATAAGCTCATTGCTGCACTATTCACAATAGCAAAGACATAGAATGAACCCAGATGTTCATTAGCGGTGGATTGGATAAGGAAAATGTTGTATATGTATGCCATGAAAGCTATGGAATACTATGCAGCCTTGAAAAAGAATAAAATCATGTCTTTTGCAACTGGTAACCATTATCCTAAGTGAACTAACACAGAAACAGAAAAATAAATATTGTGTTTTTTCACTTATAAGTGAGTACACATGGCATAAAAATGGGAACAATAGACACTGAGGAATACAAGAGGTGTGAGGGAGGGAAAAGGGTAAGTGCCAAAACAAACCACCTATTGGGTACTATGCTAACCACCTGGCTGACAGCTTCATTCATACTTCAAACCTCAGCATCATGCAGTATACCTATGTAACAAACCTGCACTTGTGCCCTCTGATTCTAAAAGAAAAGTTGAAAAATAGGGAAGTAAATATGACATAAAAGTTATCAACTTAGATACATCAAATTTACTCATTTTTTTCTCTTGATGTTTGTGCTTTTGGTGTCATATCTATGTAGGATAATCAAAATCATGAAGATTTATTCCTACATTTTCTTCTAAGTATTTCATACTTTTAGCTTTTACATCTATGTATTTGAGTTAACTTTAATTTATAGTGTTAACTCAAAATGGTTTGAGTTAACTTTTATTTATAGTGTGAGGTAGAAGATACAGCATTTTTCTTTTGCATGTGAGTGCCCACTGATTTAGCACTACTTGTTAAAGACAATACTCTTTCCCCTATTGAATAGTCTTACCACCCTTATCAGAAATCAGTTGACCATCAGTGGGTAGGTATTTTTTTAAACTCTCAGCTATATTTTTTCAATCCGTAGATCTGTCTTTACGCTACTACCACAGTCTCTTGATTACTAGAGCTTTGTATAAAGTTTCAAAATTTTGAAACAGGAATCTTCCAACTTTTTCTTCCTTTTGCAAGATTGCTTTAGCTATTTTGAATTTTAATATAAATTTTAACAAAAGCTTGCCAATTTCAGAATAAACACCAGCTGAGATTATGAAAGAGATTGCATTTAATCTGTACATCAATTTTAGAAATAATTCCATATTAACATTACACTTTCCACTTTATGAATATGACAATTTTAAATTTTAGTCATCTTCTTTAATTTCCTTCAAAAATATCTTATTTCACAGTACAAATTTTGCACCTTTCTATATTAAGTTAAATTGAAGAATTTTCTGTTTCATTATCGAAACAATTTAGTTAAGTGGAATTGTTTTCTAAATGTCCTTTAATTGTTCATCATTAGTATAAAGAAATACAATTGATTCTGTGTATTGATCTTATACACTGCAACATTGGTAAATTTATTAATTAGTTCTAATATTTCATTTTTCTGGATTCCTAAGAAACTCTATACATAACTTCATGTGACACATAAATAGATGTAATTTGAATTCTACCTTTCTAATTTACATTCTTTCATTTTTATTTGCTTGCCTAATTGGCCTGGCTAGAATCTCTTATATAATGATGAGTAAAAGTGGCAAGACAGGGGGGTCTTGTTCCTCATCTTAAAGTGAAAGCACTTAGTGTTAATTAAATATAATATTAGCTGTAGACTCCTTATAGATGCCTTTATCAAGTTGAGAAAATTTCTGTTTAATCATTTTTCTTTTTAAATTGTTTTATTTTATTCATTTTTATTGTAATAGTTTTGAGGGTACAGTTAGTTTATGGTTACATGGATAAGTTCTTTTTCTTGTAATCTCTTACACATTTTATTCTATTTGCTGTCTCTACCTTTTTTCTAATTCTATTTATTTGTCTTTTCTTTTGTTTTCCTTTTAAATTTGTTTTTATGATAAAAGAATGTCAGATTTTGTTACATGTTTTTCTATGTTTATTGAGAGGGTTATGAGACTTTTATCATTTATCTATAGATAAAAGATATTTCATGCATTTATTATGAATGCTAACCTAACCTTATATTTCTGGTGTATATCCCACTTGGTCATGGGACAATATTTTATTATGTTGCCCAATCTGGTGTGTTAGTATTTTGTTGATAATTTGCGCATATATATTCATAAGAGTCATTGATCATTAGTTATGTTTTCCTGTAATGTTTTTCTCTGGTTTTAGATCAGGGTCATACTATTCTCACAGAACTAGTCAGGCAGTTGTTCCCTTTTCGTCTATTTTTTGAAGACTTTGTAAAAAAACTGGTATTAATTTATTCTTTAAATGTTTCATAGCACATACCAGTAAATTATTATGTATCTAAGCATTAGTTTATGGAAATATTTTTTTAAATTAGTAATTCATTTTTATACCTATTGTTTATTGAGATTTTATTTTTATTTTTGAATGAGTTTGGGGTTTTCGTTTCCTTCTAAGAATTTGTCTTTCAACATTTTTATTATGATGTGTTTGTGTATGAATATGTTTACGTTTATATTTCTCAAAGCTTGTTGAACTTCTTGGATGTGTAAATTAATGTTTTCCATCAAATTTGTAAAGTTTTCAGACATTATTTTTTTAAAATGTCTCTGTTACTTTCTCACCTTTCCTTCTATTACTCCCATTATGCGTGTTTTGTTTTGCTTAATGTGTCCCACAGTTCTTTGAGTATCTGTTCATTTTTCTTTATTCTGTTTTCACTCTTCTTTGGGTTGCACAACCTCTATTGATCTATTTTCACATTTGCTGATGTTTTTCTTCTGCTGCCTCAATCTCCTGTTAGACTGTTGTGGTATATTTTTCTTTGAGTTATTTTACTTTCAACTCAACTTTCATTTGGTTGTTATATAATTTTGTACCTATTTGATTATGTATTTGATACTTCATTATCATAAAATATTCCCTTTGATTCTTTAGCATGGGATTCTTTAGTTATTTGAAATTGTTTATAATCGCTGTTTTGAAGTACTTGTTTATTTACCTTGATATTTAAGTCTTCTTACATACTGTTTTTGTTGCTGGCTTCCCCTTCCTCACAACTGCCTGTATGGGTCACACTTTCCTATATCCTTTGAATTTAGTAATTTTATATTGAAAACTAGGCATTTTAAATCATATATTGTAGCAACATACCTCATATCTTTCAGGGACTTGTTGTTTTAGTTTATCTATTTAGTGATTTTGCTGGACAGATTTGTGGAAATCTATGTAATCAACAATGTGAAGCCTGCGCATATCAGGAAGATGTTATGGTTCTTGACTGGGAGCTGGGCTGGGCATAGGGAGTCTTTTCCTTTTTTTTTTTTTTTTTTGGCAACATTCAAGTGGACCTGCTATCATGCTGAGCTGGTTGGGGTATACAAAGAAGGACTGTGTTGTGGCTCAATTACCAGAGACACTTAATCATCTCATTGAGATTTAGTAGAATTTCCTGAATAAATATTATTGCATCTCTTGCAGGCCCTTAGGACATCTTCCAGGTACACTAATTTTTATTTTAATAATTTTCACCAGTTGTGGTTGCTTATCTGGTACGCAAATTCGTGAAACTTTCCCCACTATCATTCAGCAAGTGAATCTGTTCACAAGTAGCCTCAGCTAGTTTGCTTCCCTAATGTATACATTATGCCTTTCAGTTTCCTTTGAAGCATACATTATTCATATATCATTACATATCTCTGGCAAATAGTTTGTTTTAAACTTATATTAATTAAGAGTCTATTATGATCATGTTATGGAATGAACATTTGTGTCATCTCAATATTTACATTTTGAAATTCTGAGACCTAATATAATAGTATTAGGAAGTGGGGCCTTTGGGAGGTAATAAGGTCATGAGGGTGGAGCCTTTATGAATGGGATTATGCCCTTATAAGAGACATGAGACATTGCTCTCACTTTCTCTGTTCTGCACCGTATAAGGACACAACAGTGTAGCCATTTGTTAACCAAGAAGGATACTGTCAGCAGATGTTGGACACTGATCTTGTACTTCACAGGCTCTATACAGTTTTCCATATGGCTATGCCAGTTTACGTTCCCACCAAAAGTGTTTTCTTTTCTCCACATCCTTGACAATACTGGTTATCTTTTGTCTTATTTGGTAATAGCCATTCTAACAAGTGTAAGATTACATCTCATTCGGGTTTTGATTTGTATTTCCCCAAAAATTAATGATGTTGACCATTTAAAATATATCATTTTTTTAATGGATGAATGGTATTCAATTGTGCATACATATCGCATTTTCTTTATTCATTCATCTATTAATGGACACTTTGGTTGCTTCCAGAACTTGGCTATTGTGAATAGTGCTAAAATGAACATGGGTCTTTTAAACATTCTCCTTTTTCTAAGTCACTATTTCTCATGCAGGGATGATTTTGCCCCTCTAGAGACATTGTTAATAACTGAAGACATTGTTGATTGTCATAAGTCAGGTAGGGATAGACCTAAATAGACATTTCTCGAAAGAAAAAATACAAAAGGCAAATGGGTAAATAACAAAGGGCTTTAAATTGTTATTCATCAAGGAAATGTATATTTAACCATAATGAAATATTATCTCACACCTGCTAGAATGGCCATTTTCAGAAACACAAAAGACAACAGCGTTGGTGAGATTATAGACGGAATCCCTGAACATTGTTGTCAGGAACCTAAGCTAATACAGCCATTATGGAAAACAGTATGTAGTTTCATCAGAAAACTAGAAATAGAATTACCAGATATCTTAATCCTTTTGTTCTGCAAAAACAGAATACCACAGACTGGCTAATTTGTAATGGACATAAACTTACTGGCTCACACTTTTGGAGCCTGGCAAGTCCACTTACAAGGTGTCAGTAGGTCAGGTGTCTGTTAAGAGCTTGGTCTCTGCTTCCAAGCCAGTGCCTTGAATGCTGCATCCTCTGGAAAGGAGAAACACTCTTCCTCACATGGCAGAAGAGAGAAAAGCTAAAAGGGAATGAGAGGAAGAGAGAGTGAGTCCACTCCTAAAAGCCCCTTCTAAAAGATATTAAACACACTCATGACGGTAGAGTCTTATTTCTAAGAGAAATGAATATATTCCTAGACACATAAAACCTACCAAGATTGAATCATGAAGAAATAGAAAAGTTGAACAGACCAATAATGAATAAGAAGATTTGAATTATTAAAAAAAAATGTTTCCCATCAAAGAAAAGCCCAGCACCTGGTGGTTTCACTGGTGAATTCTACCAAACATTTCGGGGAAAAACTAATACCAATCCTTCTCGAATTTTTCCAAAAATTGAAAAGGAGAGAATATTTACTAATTCACTTTACCATGCCAGAATTGCTCTGATACCACAGCCAGACAAGAAAGTTACAATAAAGAAAGCAACAGGCCAATAGTCTTGGTGGACATACATGCAAAAATTCTCAGCAAAATACTAGCACACCTAATTAAATATCACATAAAAAAAATTCATCACGATAAGTGGGATTTATCCCTGAGATGCAGGGAAGTTTCAACATATGCAAACCAATAAATATGATACATCAATTTAACACAATAAAGAAAAAACATATGATCATCTCAGATCTTCATCTTCATCTTAGATGGAAAAAAAAGTTGGCAAAATTTGGTATCTTTTTATGATAAAAACTCTGACCAAAATAGCTAAGGAATGTACCTCAACACAATAAAGACCATATATGAGAAGCCCACCACTAATAAACTCAATTATAAAAAATTGGAAGCCTTTCCTCTGAGATGCAAAATAAGATACGGATGCCTATATACTGATACTTCTATTCAACATACTATTGGACATTAAATTTTAGTTTCTCACAAAACTAAAAATACTATGGTATGACCCAGGAATCAGTCTTCTGGATATTTACCCAAAATATTTGAAGTCAGTTTGTCAAATTGATCTGAAATCAGATATCTGCACACCCATGTTCATTGCAGCATTATTCACAATAGCCACAATATCAGAAAATTGAAAGTGTCTGCCAAAAGATGAATGGATAAAGAAAATGTAGTAACATTGTGTAATGGAGTACCATTCAGCTTTAGAAAAGAAGGGAATTTTCATCATTTGCAACAACATGATGGAATTGGAGATCATTATGCTAAGCAAAACCAGGCATAAAAAGACAAATTCCGCATGTTCTCACTCATATGTGCAATCTAAAACAAACTCACAGAAGCCGAGAATAGAATGATGGTTACTACTGTAAGGGAACTCAGAGGTAGTGGGGAGATGATGATCAAAGCACAAAATCTCAATAAAACAAAATAAGTGTATTATTTATTTAAGATGCATTGTACAACATGATGAATATAGTTCATAATAGTATATTGAACATTTCGAAATTGCTAAGAAAGTAAATTTCAAATGTTCCCACCATAAAAAGTAAATATTTGAGGTGATAAATATGTGAATTAGCTTGATTTAATTATTCTACATTGTATTCATAAATCATAACATCACTTTGTACTTTATAAATATACACAATTATAAATATATACATTTAACTTATAGTAAAAAAATTAACTTCTGATGGATCTCGGGTTCTGAAAATATTCCTCACACATTTACAATAATGGACAGATATAGTGAGAGGCAGGAGTCTCAGATGGCATCAGATTCCCACTTATTGCTGTACGCACTCTGCTAAATTCTTTTTCCTTAAATGTGAGCAGGATTTATGAATACAGTGATGTATCACTCCTGTAATTATTTCATTACATGACGAGATATTTTGAAGATGATTTTAAGATCCATGATTACTTAAATTCATTAAAAAGGAAATTATCTCAGGTGGGACTCACCTAATCAACTGAGTCCTTAAAAGAGATCAGAAGGGACAGGCACCCTGGCTCACGCTTGTAATCTCAGCATTTTGGGAGGCCCAGGCAGGTGGATCACAAGGTCAAGAGATGGAGACCATCCTAGCCAACATGGTGAAACCCTGTCTCTACTAAAAACATAAAAAATTAGCTGGGCATGGTGGCACACACCTGTAGTCCCAGATACTCAGGAGGTTGAGGCAGGAGAATTGCTTGAACCTGGGAGGCGGAGGTTGCAGTGAGCTGAGATCCTGCCACTGCATTCCAGCCTGGTGACAGAGTGAAACCCTGTCTCAAAAATAAAAAAGAAAGAAAAAAGAAAAGAGAAAAAAGATCAGAAATATTTGAACCAAGAGAGATTTTCCTGCTGGCCTTGGAGAAGCATAGCTTTTGTTGTGAGCTGCCTAAGGAGGATATATATTGCAAGGATCTTAACTCAGCTTCTAGGAACTGTGTGTATTTCCTGGTTGATGCCAGTGAGAAAACTAGGTCTACAGTCTTATATCTAAAAATCACTGAACCTCATTAACAACCAACAATCTTGAAAGAGGTTCTCAAGCCTCAGATTACATTGCAACCTAGTCAATACATTGATATCAGTCTGGTGAGACCCTGTGTGGAGCACCAGCTAAGCCATGCTCAGATTCCTGCTCCATAGAAAGTGTGAGGTAATAAATTTGTGTTGTTTCAAGCTGCTAAATTTGTGTAATTGTTTTATGTGGCAATATGTTTGTTCATTCATGAGGGATAAAAGAAATAAAAAATAGCGGATGATAGGTATCAAGTTTTTGGAAAATTAAAATAAGCCAATAAAATTGGTAGCTAAGGTCAAAGAAAATAAATCTAATGTACCAACAGAAGCAGGAAATGATAAGAAGAGCTTATTTACCCTGCAGAGTAACAGAAAAAGAGGCAAAAGACATGAAAGTGCAGGTACTGAAGGGGACATATTAAAAGGGCTTACATTCTCTCTCAACCCAACGGAAGACCAGAGATTTATTTTCTGAAGAAATTTAATCAGAGTCCCTATACTTAGGATATTGGGAACCATAGACCTTTGGATGTGTTTCAGTACTACACAATGGAGTTGCAGAACCACTTTCACACTGCCACAGAGGTATACTTCAAAGACAGGTGAATGGTGAATTACATTTTTTTAAATTTTACTTTAGGATCTGGGGTACATGTGCAGATCGTGCAGGATTGTTGCATAGGTACACACATGGCAATGTGGTTGGCTGCCTCCATCCCCCCATCACCTACACCTGGCATTTCTCCCCATGTTATCCCTCCCTGGACCTCCCCACCCCACCCCCCTGCTGTCCCTCCCTTGAGGCCCCCCAAATGGACCCCAGTGTGTGATGCTCCCCTCCCTGTGTCCATGTGTTCTCATTGTTCAACACCCACCTATGAGTGAGAACATGCGGTGTTTGATTTCCTGTTCTTGTGTCAGTTTGCTGAGATTGATGGTTTCCAGATTGATCCATGTCTCTACAAAGGACATGAACTCACCTTTTTTTATGGCTGCATAATATTCCATGGTGTATATGTGCCACATTTTCCTTGTCCAGTCTATCGTCGACGGACATTTGGGTTGGTTCGAGGTCTTTGCTATCATAAAGAGTGCCACTATGAACATACATGTGCATGTGTCTTTATAACAGAATTATTTATAATCCTTTGAGTACATACTCAGTAATGAGATTGCTGAGTCAAATGGAATTTCTATTTCTAGGTCCTTGAGGAATCGCCACACTGTCTTCCACAATGGTTAAACTAGTTTACACTCCCACCAACAGTGTAAAAGTGTTCCTATTTCTCCACATTCTGTCCAGCATCTGTTGTCTCCAGATTTTTTAATGATTGCCATTCTAACTGGCAAGAGATGGTATCTCAATGTGGTTTTGACTTGCATTTCTCTAATGACCAGTGATGATGAGCATTTTTTCATATAAATATATATACATATATGTTTGTTTCATATAAACAAATGTTGGCCTCATATATGTCTTCTTTTGTAAAGTATCTCTTCATATTGTTTGCCCACTTTGGATGGGGTTGTTTGTTTTTTTCTTGTAAATCTGCTTTAGTTCTTTGTGGATTCTGGATATTAGCCCTTTGTCAGATCGGTAGATTGCAAAAATTTTTTCCCATTCTCTTGGTTGCCAGTTCACTCTAATGATTGTTTCTTTTGCTGTACAGAAGCTCTGGAGTTTAACTAGGTCCCATTTGTCTATTTTAGCTTTTGTTGCCAATGCTTTTGGCATTTTAGTCATGAAGTGCTTGCCTATGCCTGTGTCCTGAATGGTTTTGCCTAGGTTTTCTTCTAGGGTTTTTATGGTGTTAGCTCTTATGTTTAAGTCTTTAATCCATCTGGAGTTAATTTTAGTGTAAGGTGTCAGGAAGGGGTCCAGTTTCTGCTTGAACTACATTTTTACAGAAATTGCTCAATCCCAAAAGGAAGGATATTGAAGCACTGACATGCCATTTTCCTGTTTCTCTATTAATGTTGCTCATCTGTTAATAGTTTCTACCCATGTCCTCAGAACTTTTGACTATCTCCTCTGTGATTCACTTCATTTTTCATGTGAGACCAAAAACAGAAAGAGATTAAAGAAAGCTTAAGAGTAATAGGGCTTCAAAAGCAAACAGGAAACATGATAACAAAACTCAGGAGTGATAATGGATACAGAAGATATAGAAATACTTTCAGAATTATTTAAAAAAATGATTTTTTAAACTAAATTTTATACTCATTCTAAAATTAATGGTAAACGGAGAATAAGTCATTAATCAACAGTCAAGTTTTCAATCTATAGCTCTCACACACTGCTTTATAAGCTTCCCAGTGGGATAAGGTTGGAAAAAGAAAGAACATAGATGCCGTTTATCCAAGAAGAAATGAAATACCCACCATCTGCAAATCCATTTATAAATTTGAAAATAAAATTTCATAGTAGAAATATCATAGAGCTGTTGAAGACCAGGAGAAAATGATGATATACACATAGAAAATTAGAGGTATAAAAATAATAAAAATTATAAGGGAAAGAATATAAAACCAATGTTAATTACTTGGCTGAACAATGTTTACTATTTATGCAGTCAAAACAATATACATACCAATAGTATTGATTCAATCACAGTTGTGCTAAAATTACAATGAGGAAGAGGGAATAAGGAGTTGAGGAGAATAATGGTGTTAATTCCTGAACTATTATAAAAGAAAACAAATACATATCTAAAACTGATAAATACAAATTTGACAATATAGCCATATTTACTTATGCTTACAGCATTATCACATCAAACAGGTTTAAAAAGCAAGGAAGAAAAGGTGCAGAAAGCAAGAGTTATAGATGAAAGAACTGCTTCATCCTGTAATAAACTTTATAATAAGAGTTCATTTTCTTTAAATATGTAATTGCATCATTTATAAGAAAATTATAAGAAAATGAGATTAAATACTCTCTCATATTTCTTCAATATTTTTTCCCAATTTTGATGAAGAACTAAAGACACAACTTATTCACACAGTTAATAAAAAGCAAAGTTGAGCCAAAAGTTTAATTCATCGTTCTGCCTTTAAAGTCAATTCTCAATTCCCTACACCATATTCCCAGTATAATAAGGAACAAGTAACAATAATATACATTAAGTGTTATAAAATTTGTTAGTATGAAACAAAAAGCATTTGTATTAGTTTTCTAGGGCTGGCACAATAAATAATCATAAATAGCCTGTTGTAAAATAATAGAAAATGAATTTCTTTT